>JARQOC010000008.1:61430586-61524108 GCA_033576535.1 Allobates femoralis | reverse complement strand
CATTTCACTTATCTACTGAAATTACTGAAAACTTTTTAATGACATTCTAATGTAGTGAGATGCACTTGTTGGTGTTCACCTTCTAGTTTTGTTGTGTTCTTGAATCATGAAGAAAAGGTTAAAGATATTGTCAGCTATAGAAACGCCCTCGTCTAACTGTGACTAACTATTACACATCATTAGTAATCCCTAATCTCAGTTTCTCTTTTGCTGGGATGACGGATGATAAAAGTTTAGCTCCTGTTCTTTTACAGAATAAAATTTACTAGTTCATTTAGGAACATAGAAACTTCTTTACCGTGAAAATATTGGACGGCTTTAGCTTTATTCTACACGTATTCGCTAAACAGCTGATGCGAGAGAGAGTGAATCCACTTTCACAGAGTCACAGCGCTATCACAACATTTCATGCAATTAGTTGCTAATCTAACGGATATGTTCCTCTTCATTCGGACACGTGTGTATTAGAGGTGAAAATCCCTGGCTAAGAAGGTATCATGTTACCCTGAAAATAACAAAAGTGACCTAGACTAATGTCTGCTCCTTCTCCTGTAATAAGAAGCAATGAAAAATCTAGACTATGAAACAGATATGACGTAATTACAAGATTTACACACTGTGAATATATACTGTATACTTGTATAAAATATGTTCAACATATATATCTAATCATTATACATTAATGACATCAAATTCTAAATGTCAATCAACTTTCAAAGTTTTAAAGTGTCAATCAGACGTCTGTTATTTGTGTGATATCTGAGGTTTTCATGGATAGCGCTCGTATCTTTGATAAATTTATGATACCATGCACGTTTGTGATTTTCGTGAACCATGCAGTCTGCATACAATTGGTGAGAAAAGACGGATCCTGTCACCTCCAAAACACCTCCTAAGCTATTAAAACATGTCCCTGCAGCATATTATCACTAAACACACACTCCTTTTGTCCCCTAAAACATCCTGTGAAAGTGGAAAAAACGTTTTAATACTTACTCATTAGTGATTATAATTAGCAGGGGCTATATTCTTTAGCCTTTAGGGTATTTGTTTTGCAGCCGAAGGATCCACCCTATCTTCTGTCTGTCTGCTGTGATGTGGAGCTGAAGGCAGGACTAATGATTTGCATTCAGTGAGTGATAGAGAGGGGGGAGGGCAATGCCTGCACAAGCAAGCAGCACAGCAGACAGAGGGTAGATCCTGGAGCCTGCAAAACAACACGCCCTGGGACTAAAGAATATAGCCCCTGCTAATTATAATCACTAATGAGTAAGTATTAAAAATTTTTATGCACTTTCACAGGATGCTTTTAGGAGACAAAAGGAGTGTGAGATTAGTGATAATATGCTGCAGGGACATGTTTTTGTAGCTTAGGAGGCTTCTGGAGGTGAAGGATCCCTTTAAACTAAGGACCGGATCTAAATTGGGCTATGTAAGTGTGTTAGTCCAGGAAAATAACGATTTTTCAATTTTTGAGTGTCAGAAAAGGGAAGGTGGAAAAATGTTTTTTTTTCTCATTGAATGAGAAAAATTGATGACACTCGGACCACAAGAATCCTCTGTTTTACTCTTATGTGGAAAAATCAGAAGTCAAATGAGCCCTAAGGTTGAGAGAAGACATAAATCCATTAACTTCAGACTATAACTGAACATGTTAATCTAGATTTCAAATTCGTGGCCCTCCAGTTGTGGTAAAACCACAACTTCCAGAATGCCCTGATAGATGCTTGGCTATCTAGGCATGCTGAGAGTTGTAGTTTCACAACAGCTCGAGGCAGCGGTGCAACTAGAGTCTGATGGGCCTCGCTGTGAAATTTGGAACCTGCCCCCCACACACATTGGTGAGATGTATGAGCCATTGTAGCATTCTAAATCCTATTAAGACTTGTGAATTACCCCCCTTAGTATTCATTATGTACTAATGTTCACCATTGTGTTATATATGATCCTCACATACAGTATGTGATCCCCATCCAGGTATAAATGTCCCCATTCAGGTATACATGGTCCTCATCCTGGGCCCATCCTGATATATAGGTCCCCCATCCTTGTATATATGGTCCCCATCCTGGTATATATGTCCCCACCTTGGTACACGTGATACCCATTTTGATATATATATAGTCCTCCTCCTGGTATATATGGTCACCATCCTGATATATATGGTTCCCATCTCAGTATATATGTTACCCATCCTAGTACAGTATATATTGATCCCTATCCTGGTATACATAGCCCCATTACTCATATATGGTATTCATCCTTGTACACATGGTCCCCATCCTGCTATATATGTTCACATCCTGGTGTTACATATGTTTTAACCTGGTATATATGTCCCCATCTTGGTATATATGTCCAAATTTTGCTATAAAATGGTCCCTATCCTGGTATATATGATCCCCTGTCTGGATATATGTACCCATCCTGGTATATATGATCCTTTCCTGGTATATAAGGTCCCATCCTGGTACATATGATTCCTATCCTGGTATCCATTCTGATATATGTCCTGGTATATATGCGTTTATCCCCAGCGTTCATGTGCCACAGTAACACCACAAAGAGTAAGTTTCCCACAACACTACACTAGCGCCTCCAGGCCATGGGGGGAGCTAAAGCTGCTTCCCTATACATTCTGGTGTTGGAGAGGAAGTTGGCAGTTCAGTGCGGGGCAGCACTGAGGAAGAAGGACCTGGGTGTAAAAGAGCTGCGTTAGGCTCAACCCACGGTCCACTGTCCAGTTCCAGGCCAAGCCAGGGTCTGAGGAAAGGAGACAAGAGCAGAGACGAAACAACCTGGGAGACCGAGTTACCCTGAAACTCACCCAGAGGAGCACACAGAACGGATACCGGATCCGGGACTATGCATGAAAATACAGCACAGTGAACACCGGATTAGTGAAGGTCCCACATCTTCACTGTACCACAGCGAAGCAACACGGCGGGGCAGGAACGCAGGACAAGACTCAAGTTGCCTAGCAAGTTGGTACCCGTGAGGGGAGACAGGGCTGCAGCTTAGCTAAAGCGGCAGCAAGGCCACACACACAGCACAGAAATAGGGAGCCGAGGACCTGGCCATGGTGGGAGCAACCCGGCGCCTGCACAGACTCCGTGGACAGTACTTAGCTGAATTACCATCTACAGTAAAAGACCTGGAAAACTACAAAACCGTGAGTCTGTGAAATCCTTGCACCGGGCCCCATTCTCCCTCATAAACTTTTCATCACTACTGGCCCGTGGACAGGCTCTGCCAGTGGAGAGCTGTCACATCACAGGCTGCCATCCATCATCTCCGGAGGTTCTATAGCAGCGGTGGTCACCCTGACCACATACCACAGGTGGGTCACGACTCTATCCCCTGTAAATAACCCCAACCTTTACTTGTGGGCTTGGGACACGGTCCAAACAAGACGCCTATAACCCCCGTGATACCCCGGTCCGGTACCGAATACCCCTTCCCAGTGGGCTCCAAAACTATGTTCCCAATCCTGTATATATATCCCCAACCTGGTGTATATGTCTCCATCCTGCTATATATGATCCCTTTCCAGGTACATATGTCCCCATCCTGGTATATATGATCTTCTTCCTGATACATGGCCCCATCCTGGTATATATGATCCCTGATATATATAACTGAAAATGCTCATTTGTTGAATTTGCAGCATTAGGAGGTCACATTCACTGAAATAAAAAGCTATTTTACTCCAAAACATCCTAACAGGCCAAGTTACATGTTGACATAGGAACCCTTCTTTGATATCACCTTCACAATTCTTGCATCCATTGAACTTGTGAGTTTCTGGAGAGTTTCTGCTTGTATTTCTTTGCATGATGTCAGAATAGCCTCCCAGAGTTGCTGTTTTGATGTGAACTGCCTCCCACCCTCATAGATCTTTTCTTGATTATACTCCAAAGGTTCTCTATAGGGTTGAGGTAAGGGGAAGATGGTGGCCACACCATGAGTTTATTATCTTTTATGCCCATAGCAACCAATGACACAGAGGTATTCTTTGAAGCATGATGATTTGGCTCCTCAAGGCACGTTTTTTGTTTTTTGTACCATGGAAGAAAGTTCTCAGTCAGAAACTCTACATACTTTGCAGAGGTCATTTTCACACCTTCAGGAAACTTAAAGGGGCCTACCAGCTGTTTCTCAATGATTATAGCCCAAAACATGACTCCTTCACCTCCTTGCTGACGTCGCAGCCTTGTTGGGACATGGTGGCCATCACTTAATCATCCACTACTCCATCTATCTGGACCATCCAGGGTTATTCGGCACTCATCAGTAAACAAGACTGTTTGAAAATTAGTCTTCATTAGGGATGGACGAATCTACTCGCTACTACTCGGTACTCGCCGAGTAGTAAGGGATTCGCCTTACTCGTTACTCTGCGAGTAATCGCAGGGATTACTCGCACAGTAACGAGTCCGGTCCCCCCCCCCCCGTCCTAAGTTAGGACTGGGCTGGGGGAGTGAGCGGGGAGCGAAGGAAGGGAGGGGGGAGAAATTCTCCTTACCTCTCTTCTGGCTGTCTGCTGTGTGCTCTGTGCTGGGCTCCGGGTCCTGCGGGCTGCGGCAGCTCTAGGGACCTAGAGCCCGCCTGCTCTCCCTGTGTACAGACATCTATGTCTATGCACAGAGATGTAGCAGAGCTGAGATTGTTCTCAGCCTGCTCTCCCTGTGTACAGACATGTATATCTATGCACAGGGATGTAGCAGAGAGGACATCGCGTTTTGGACTACGTCGGACGGAAGAGGATTTTTTTAATTAAAGATGGAGTCCCTAATGGCTTTTTTTTTATTTCTAATAAAAAAAATTTCTCTGTGTTGTGTTTTTTTTAAAACAATTTAATAGAAATTCATGGCGGTCATGTCTAATATTGGCGTGACCGCCATAAATTTCGGGCTTAGGGCCAGCTGATAATACAAAGTTGGCCCTAACCCTTTTATTACCCTGTGAGCCACCCGCCACCAGGGCCACTGGAAGAGCAGGGTTCAGCGCCAGAGGATGGCGCTTCAATGAACGCGCCATCTTCTGGGGCGGCTGCGGGCTGCAATTTGCAGCGGGGGGTGCCCAGAAAGCTTGGGCCTCTCTGCGCTGCAGATTCCAGCCCCCAGCTGCCTAGCTGTACCTGGCTGGACATAGAATTTGCGCGGAGCCCCACGCATATTTTTTTTATTATTTCATGAAATTCATGAAATAATAAAAAAAGGGGGCTCACCTGCATTCTTGTGTCTGGCCAGGTACAAATAGGCACCTGGGGGTTGGGGTCAGACCGTTGCTGCCTGCTGGATCCGGCTGGTTACAGAAATACGGCGAAGCCCACGTAATTTTTTTTCTGAAAAATCCATAAAACAATATAAATAAAAGGGACTGCATCTTTAGTAACCCCTGGATCATGGTCGAGGGGTTAATAAAGATGCAGTCCCTTTTTTAGGATTGTTTTGTTCATTTTTCAGAAAAAAAAATGACGTGGGCTTCGCCGTATTTCTGTAACCAGCCAGATCCAGCAGGCAGCGACGGGCTGCCCCCAACCCCTAGGCGCCTATTTCTACCTGGCCGGACACAAGAATATAGGCGAGCCCCCTTTTTTATTTCATGAATTTCATGAAATAATTAAAAAAAAATGCGTGGGGCTCTGCACAATTTCTATGTCCAGCCAGGTACAGCTAGGCAGCTGGGGGCTGGAATCCGCAGTGCAGGGAGTCCCAAGCTTTCTGGGCACCCCCCGCTGCAAATTGCAGCCCGCAGGCGCCCCAGAAGATGGCGCGTTCATTGAAGCGCCATCTTCTGGCGCTGAACCCCGCTCTTCCAGTGGCCCTGGTGGCGGGTGGCTCACTGGGTAATAAAGGGGTTAGGGCCAGCTTTGTATTATCAGCTGGCCCTAAGCCCGAAATTTATGGCGGTTACGCCAATATTAGACATGACCGCCATGAATTTCCAGTAATCAATATATAAAAAAACACAACACAGAGAAAAATAATTTTATTGGAAATAAAACAGAAGACAATTAGGGACTCCATCTTTATTTAAAAAGTCCTCTTTCGTCCGACGTAGTCCAAAACGTAATCTCAGCTCTGCTACATCCCTGTGCATAGATACACAGGGATGTAGCAGAGCTGAGAACTGACTAAACAGTCAGGGTTCAGCTCAGGTCATTATGACCTGAGCTGAACCCTGCTGTCAGCCAGACTCGCTCTGCTCCTGGAGATTCCCGAGCGGTGACGGAAGTTAATTTATTCACTGCTCTGTCACCGTTCGGGAATCTCCGAAAGAGCAGCAGAGACGCGGGGAGCGAGTCTGCGGCCGGCGCCGGCGGAGGCAGCGGTAAGTAGCCGGCCAGTCCAGTGCACCCCCCCTCTCCACCCTCCCTTATAGGGTCCGGCAGCAGAGGAATCGCTGCAATACTCGTTCCCATTCATTAACATTGGAGTCGCTAGACTCGCAACGAGTAGCGAGTCCTGGACTCTGACTCGTCGGAGTCTAGCGATTCCGAGTAGTTTAGGATTCGCCCATCCCTAGTCTTCATGTATGTGTGGGCCCACTGCAACCGTGTCTGCTTGTGAGCACTGTTTAGGGTGGCTGAATAGTAGGTTTATGCACCACAGCAAGCCTTTGAAGGATCCTACACCTTGAGGTTCAAGGGACTCCAGAGGCACCAGCAGCTTCAAATATCTGTTTGCTGGTTTGTAAGGCCTTTTTAGCAGCTGCTCTCTTAATCCAATGAACTTGCCTGGCAGAAGCCTTCCTCATTCTGCCTTTATCTGCATGAACACATCTGTGCTCAGAATAAGCCACAAATCTCTTCACAGTACGATGATCCCGCTTACGTTTTTGTGCAATATCTAATGTTTTCATCCCTTGTCCAAGGCATTGCACTATTTGTTGCTTTTCGGCAGCAGAGAGATCCTTTCTCTTTCCCATGTTACTTGAAAACTGTGTCCTGCTTAAAGGGAACCTGACCCCTCATAATCACCCCCAAGCCTCTGAATACCTGTCCCTGCAATCTCACAAATCATTTCCAACGTTCCGCTTGTGTTGGAAATGCTCCCTATAAATGATGAAATCTAGCCTTTTATACTTACTGAAAGTGCGACTTCTGCTCCCTGAATAAGTCGCACAGAGCGTTCCCTGTGCGCTCCTAAGCCTGCCTGAGCCGCTTATCATCTTGCCCCGATGGGCGTTTTAAGAAATTCAAGTCCTCCTCGTCTTGCTGTATGGGCGTAATAGCCGGTGTGATGCTATTTGCGTCACATCCGGTCATGGTGACGTCGTACGCATTGCGCATGTGCGGCTTTTCCTTTACGGCGCTCCTGGATGTAAAGCAAAACCCGTGCATGCGCAATGCGCATGGTGAGGTCGGCGGTACACCAAAAGGATGTACAGACGTCATCCTGCCCGTATATGACACTATTTGCGTCATACCGGCTATTACGCCCATACAGCAGGGCGAGGAGACTTGAATTTCTTATCACGCCCATCGGGGCGTGATAATGAGTGGCTCAGGCAGGCTTAGGAGCGCACAGGGAACGCCCTGTGCGACTTATTCAGGGAGCAGAAGTCGCACTTTCAGTGCCAAACTAATTATCTCCGGTATCTGACATTGATTTCAGTGATCCAAAGAACCCTGAGACACAATACCATCAAAGGGTTTCATTGACAAAAAAAAACCCCTATGACACCTAAAACCAATTTGCATAATAATTTGGAACATGGTGCATGTCCCATCCTGGTAAACACCGTGCCTATCCTAGTATATATGTCCCTATTCTGCCCCTACTGCATATTAAAAACAAAAACATTCTACCTCATTCCTCTGGTCCCATGTCACTTGGTGTCCTACCATAGTCAGCACACAGTGGCTGACCTGATAGCTGACATCAAAGTACCACGACAGGGGGGACAGTGATGTCACGCATGAGTAACCTTTCACAGCACCTTCGACGTCGGCTCACAACCACTGAGCTGACAGCGTGTATCACATGCAGGAACCTGACAGGTCTTTGCACTGAGATGCATTTCATCTAGATCTGTGTCCTCGGAGATGACACAAATCCATCTGAAGCAGGCGCTGGTTCGGAGGGCCCCTGTACCCCGGGCCCAGTCAGATCCACAACATTACGACTACGATTATTATGCCCAGGGCCACCATCAAGGCCTCACTGGCCTAACTCCAGTGAGGTGTCCGGTGGATGGCAGTGGGCAGTGGGACCTGGAGAGGCTGAAATGGCCCCGCCCCTTTTATTCCTATGCTGATAGGCCGGGAGGCAGGGGGCGGACATTAAATTCTCCCTGTTCATGGTTGGGCCCTGTGTGGTAGTGCATACTGGTTGGCAGGGGGAAGGGTCTGTGTATGACTAGCCCAGGGTATGGAGACTCGGGTATCTGGTCCCTCTACTGCGGTGGGGATGTCATTGGTGGCCTGCCCAGACCCATGGCCCTGGTGGTCAACTAAAAAGGGGTAGTTGAAATGTGAATAAAAGTGTAAAAGTTTATCGTGACGCCACCTGTGGTATCTGTTGACTGCACCAGTGCTGCGTAGGTGCTCCAGGGATGATGGATGAGCAGCTAGGTGTTGAAGCTCCCCACAGACGGAGCTGGATCCCTGGGGTATTTGGTGATGATGATGAGGGATGGAGCAGGGACTTGGCCGGGCTGTTAGATAACGGGGCAGTCTCTGTGGATGGCAGGGGCACGGGTAAGCAACCGACACGCACACCGCTGGTTGTTCTTTACCTTTTACTGGTGTAGTTGCAGGTAAATGTCCAGAGCACTGCTGGGTGTTAAGGATGCACTTCTGGGTCTCCACAGCGAGTGGGTATAAGGCCTCCTTGTCTCTCTCCCTGTGTGTGTGAAGCTCCTGCCCCATGTGAAACTTGGCTGGCCTCCTCTGCTCTCTCTCTCCACCTGTGCTGACGGCGGGACACCCTCTATGGACTACCACTGTTCCTCTCTCCACGGTGCCTGGTTCCCTGGTGACTGCGCAGATGCCCGGGAGACAGAGTATACCACAGTATACCGGTGTTCACTACTGGGCCGGGTGCTCTCCAGTAGACTTGGACTCTGGTGTCCAGTGTGCTGTTTGGGTGAACCTAACACTGGCTCCTTAGTTCCCACTATGTTCTTTCTGTTCTCCTCGCCTTCCGACCCCACTCTTGGGCCTTGCAGGTCTACTCAAAGGCTGTTCAGGGTAACTGACTCAGGCCTAATGCAGCACCGACCACTAATACGTCTTTACAGCTCTTGTAGCGTCTGCACACTCTAACTAACCCCACCCCCAGCACCAGTATATATAGGGGTCTTGCCTATAGGCAGCAAGTTGGGCTCCTCCTACTGTGCCGGGGTGGAAAGTGTTGTTTGTGTTTGTGTACCCACTGTGGAAATCCATCCGTGCTGTAGGGGAATCTGTGGTTACCTGTGTCAGCAGGGTGCCACATGTGCAAGCAGCCAATCAGTAGCACTGCCACACAGGGCAAGCCCACCATGGCTGGCCTTACACATGTGCAACTGGAGCGGTGTCTCCAGAGGGGGGTGCTGCAGGGAGACTCCAACACTGATTTGCTGCTCCTGCTCCTCTCACTCTCTCTGTCTGCCGGAAAGCATTGTGGGGGCAGGAAATTCATCCTCGGACATGCTCCAGCCATCCTGATTATTGCCTATGACCCTTCATCAGTGACTGCTGTGACAGAAGAATCTGCAGGACATTCAGCATATGACAGCAATTCTCCATAGTGTGTATAGGGTCACTCTGCAGAGGGGATGTGAGGGGGTATAGAGGACCACATACTCTCCAGAGGATGTGGAGGAAGGGGGAATAATCACATAGGCTAGGGTCACATTGGCGTTTTTTGTATTAAATCCTGATCCGGTTTTGAGCTTTAAAAAAGCTCAAAACCGGACCAGGAAACGCTCCTGATGGAAACCTATGCAAAACACCGGATGGCTTCACAAGCCATCCGGTGGCCGGATCCGGCACTGCTGCCTGCGTTTAAAATCATGCAGGCAGCAGTTTTCGCAGCGTTTCTGGGACCGCACTGCGGTCACCGGATGGCTCAGGATGTGTAATCCTGAGCCATCCGGTAACTGCAGAGTGTGCGGATCCCGGCTATTGACGGGACCCGCAACCGTAATAAAGAGTGAAATTGCTGACCTAAATGACTGATAGAGGTCTGTAGGGGGGCTTAGACCCCCCTACAGACCGGGCTCCCACTTCCATAGTGTTCTTCACCAATTTCGCACCGGGCACGGGCTCCTCGGAGCCCGTGCATGTCAACCAAGGTGCCCCCCCCCCCATCACTATACAGGGGTGCATAGACCCCTCTAATACAATTATGCTTACATTGATGTGTTTTACACAAAGAATAATCACAATTGCATTGTTAATTATATATTTACATGTGTCCGGAGCCAGAGTCCAGTGATTTCCAGGGGCGGGGATGTGTGCAGCAGCCTCCGCCCGCTCCTTCTTGATGGCCGCCCCCTCTGGCCGTAATCCAGTGTTGTGAGGGCGGCCTCGTCGTTAAAGGGGCGTGGCTAACTATGTGCCGCGGTTAGCCACGCCCCTTTAACGACGAGGCCGCCCTCACAACACTGGATTACGGCCAGAGGGGGCGGCCATCAAGAAGGAGCGGGCGGAGGCTGCTGCACACAGCCCCGCCCCTGGAAATCACTGGACTCTGGCTCCGGACACATGTAAATATATAATTAACAATGCAATTGTGATTATTCTTTGTGTAAAACACATCAATGTAAGCATAATTGTATTAGAGGGGTCTATGCACCCCTGTATAGTGATGGGGGGGGGGGGCACCTTGGTTGACATGCACGGGCTCCGAGGAGCCCGTGCCCGGTGCGAAATTGGTGAAGAACACTATGGAAGTGGGAGCCTGGTCTGTAGGGGGGTCTAAGCCCCCCTACAGACCTCTATCAGTCATTTAGGTCAGCAATTTCACTCTTTATTACGGTTGCGGGTCCCGTCAATAGCTGGGATCCGCACACTCTGCAGTTACCGGATGGCTCAGGATTACACATCCTGAGCCATCCGGTGACCGCAGTGCGGTATTCTGCACACAGTTTTCAAAAAAACTGTGTGCGACCGGCATTGCATTCACCGCATCCGGATCCGGATGCGGTGAATGCAATCTAGGTTTTCAATGTGACCCTACCCATATACTTGTCCAGAAAGGTGGAAAGGGGAATTTTATTGCAAGTGCTGTATATTTGGTTCCTGAGTTGGGGGTTTCATTTTACTGCAAAGGTATATGAATGACCTACACAGGAGCCACATGGCAGCATAATCAGATATGCACATTCTTGTAAAATTATATCCTTCAATAAATCACTCACTTTTCATATAATCATAAATTAATCCCCTGTCCTAGATTATAATCATATATTAATGTCCCTTCCCCTACTGGAGTATAATCGTACAATAATGGTGTCTTACTACAGTATAATCACACATTAAGGCTACATTCACACATAGCGTTTTTGCTGCGGTTTGGCTAGGGTCACACTTGGGAGCTTGCATCCGTTTGCAGGATGCATTAAAGGATCCTTTTTTTCCATTGCCATTTTCATGGCACATGTGCATACATGTTGGCTCAATTAACTGATACGTTAAAGCATGGTACACGTATGTACCATGCATTAACACATGCGTTTTCCACAGGGCCCCATGTTAAGAAAACACATGCGTTTTCAAAAAAGCACCCAAAAACGCTGCTTACCGTGTTTTTGGGAGGTGAGCCAAAAATGCATGCAAAAAACGCATGGCACATTTGCGATGCGTTTTTTGCATTTGGGACTATGGATACGTTAACGCATGCATTTTCCAACATTTTTCACTTAAAAAAAAGCATGCTTTTAGCGCATGCACAAAGCAAGTCTGACCCTAGCCTTTGTAAGGATCCACTTTTGGTGAAAAAACTGCACCAAGGACGTATTCTCCTAAAGCGCCACCTTCTATGTGTGAACACCGCTGCACTATTGTGCTGTGCTTTTACTCACCTCGCCATGCTTCCCGGTGATCTCCAGCAGTGTCCTCGCCTCCCCGGAGGCCGCAGTGAGCAGGACACTGCGCATCTAACCGGGTGATGTCGCTCAGTCACATGGTGCAGTGCCAGGAGGTCCTCTCGCAAGTCCTGCGGCCTCGGTATGAGGGGAGGCAGGTCACCAAGAGAGCGCAGCGAGGTGAGTGAATAGTGCAGCAGAATAACATCCATTAATTGACATGTTCATTCATTTTACAGATCCATTCTTGAGCCCAGTGTGTGAATGCAGAATTGTGAAATGCATTGACTTGGCTGGGACAGAA
The DNA here is from genome assembly GCA_033576535.1 of Allobates femoralis. Lineage (NCBI taxonomy): Eukaryota > Metazoa > Chordata > Amphibia > Anura > Aromobatidae > Allobates > Allobates femoralis. The sequence goes on along the minus strand of JARQOC010000008.1, from coordinate 61,511,783 downwards.
TGTGACTGCATTTAACTGTAATAGCGGGTCCATAAGGAACACAGGAATAACAATGCAGTAACGCACCGTGTGCATGTAGCCCTAGGTTAGGGCCACACTTGGAGCATGCATCCGTTTACTGGATGTATTACTGGATCCAGTTTTTTAGGATGCCTTCACACTGCGGCGTGATCCGGTCCGGGGCTGGCCGGGATGACCCTGACATCCGTGGACTAGATCATCACACAGGACTGGAGGGCTAATATGCCCTCCGGTCCGGTATGCAGCCGCACACAGCTGCAGCCGCTGACGACAGGTCAGGACTGCGGTGCTGCTGGATGAAGTGAGGAGCGGAGAGGAAGGGGGGGCAAAGCAGAGCCGCCGGCCCGTTTCAATGTGGGGGCAGCCCTAAATGAGGACTATTCCACCAGCCTGGGGGGCACTTGCCTCCCTGCCACCTGGGCCAGTCCGCCCCTGGGCCACTACCACCCCTAGAGTAAAATCACTGACCCTTTCACCCCCAGGTGATTTTTGTTTTCCCCTCCCCTACTTCCAAAAGCCATAACCTTTTTATTTTTCCATCAATATAGACATATGAGGGATTGTTTGTTGCAGGGAGGAGTAGTAGTTATGAATAACCTCATTTAGTTTACCATATAGTTTACAGGAAAATGGTAAAAAATTCCAAGTGAAGAGAAATTACAAAAAAAGGTCAATTACATGATTGTTTTTTGTTTTTTTTATTCACAATGTTCACTATATGGTAACACTGACGTGTCGGTATGATGTCTGGGGTCAGTACTATATGGTAACACTGACGTGTCGGTATGATGTCTCGGGTCAGTACTATATGGTAACACTGACGTATCGGTATGATGTCTCGGGTCAGTACTATATGGTAACACCGACGTGTCTGTATGATGTCTCGGGTCAGTACTATATGGTAACACTGACGTATCGGTATGATGTCTCGGGTCAGTACTATATGGTAACACCGACGTGTCGGTATGATGTCTCGGGTCAGTACTATATGGTAAAACTGACGTGTCGGTATAATGCCTCGGGTCGGTACTATATGGTAACACTGACATGTCAGTATGATGCCTCGGGTCAGTACTATATGGTAACTGACGCGTCGGTATGATGTACTGGGTCAGTACTATATGGTAACACTAACATGTCAGTATTAGGCCTCGGGTCAGTACTATATGGTAACACTGACGTGTCGGTATGATTTCTTGGGTCAGTACTATATGGTAACACTGACATGTCAGTATGATGCTTCGGGTCAGTACTATATGGTAACACTGATGCGTCGGTATGATGTACTGGGTCAGTACTATATGGTAAAACTGACGTGTCGGTATGATGTACTGGATCAGTACTATATGGTAACACTAACATGTCAGTATGAGGCCTCGGGTCAGTACTATATGGTAACACTAACATGTCAGTATGAGGCCTCGGGTCAGTACTATATGGTAACACTGACATGTCAGCATGAGGCCTCGGGTCAGTACTATATGTTAACACTGACATGTAAGTATGATGCCTTGGGTCAGTACTATATGGTAACACTGACGTGTCGGTATGATGCCTCGGGTTGGTACTATATGGTAACACTGACCTGTCGGTATTATGCCTCGGATCAGTACTATATGGTAACACTGACGTGTCGGCATTATGCCTCGGATCAGTACTATATGGTAACACCGACGTGTCGGTATGATGTCTCGGGCCAGTACTATATGGTAAAACTGACGCGTCGGTATGATGTACTGGGTCAGTACTATATGGTAACACTGACGTGTCGGTATGATTTCTTGGGTCAGTACTATATGGTAACACTGACATGCCAGTATGATGCTTCGGGTCAGTACTATATGGTAACACTGACGCGTCGGTATGATGTACTGGGTCAGTACTATATGGTAACACTGACGTGTCGGTATGATGTACTGGGTCAGTACTATATGGTAACACTAACATGTCAGTATTAGGCCTCGGGTCAGTACTATATGGTAACATTGACATGTCAGCATGAGGCCTCGGGTCAGTACAATATGGTAACACTGGGGGGCGTGTCCAGCAGCTAATGGCCCCGGACGCGTATTGAGGAGGCTCTGCCACATAGATCCCAAAAGCGGCACCTAACGACTTACCCCGAGCTCCAAACAGCAGCCCCGGTGCTCAGCTAACATCGAAGCAGAGCCGGTCATGCCGAGAGCGAGTTCCAGGCGGAGGGAAACCGGGAACAAGCTCACGAACTTCTTCCAGTCGGAGGGGCAGAAATCCTCCAAGATGGCGCCCGCTAGAGAAGACGCTGCTGCCATAGTCCGTGACTCTGCACACTCGCCCCAATCTCCCACCCGCCCAGCGGAACGTGACTCGGTGAGTAGAGATGACTCGCCGATCACTAAGAAGTATATGAGAGACATGCTGGGAGCAATGCGGGACACAATGCTAGGTGAACTGCGCGGCATGAGAGAGGAGATGAGGGCAGAACTGGCGGCAATAGGAGAGAGAACATCTAAAGTGGAAGCTAAAATGGCCGACTATGCCTCGGCCCATAACAACCTGGCAGACAGTTATGATATCCTGGACAGGGAAATGGGCTCTGTGCAGTCTAGGTTGTGCCATCTGGAGGATGGACTTCGTAAAAATAACATTCATTAAACTGAGGGGGGTTGCAGAGGCACAGGAAGCAGAGGATCTCCCAGGGATTGTAGCTGCTTTTCTGACCGCGGCGTTGCCGGACGCCCCTCCGGAGATGCTTGAAGTTGTGAAAGCTTATAGGCTCCCAAAACCGGCTAAGCTACCAAAGGAGACTCCTAGAGACATTCTCATAGCATTCCTGAGACCTGATACGAGAGACGCACTTCTTCACGCCATGAGAGCAAACCCCTCATTACCACAGCCCATTGACAGGGTGGCAACTTATCCGGACCTGTCGCCGGGAACGTTAGCCAGGAGACGTGAATTTTCCTCCAGCTGCCGTATATTACGTGAGAAGGGGATCCAATACGCTTGGGGCTCTCCAACAGCTGCTAACTTTCGCTATAAGGGAACCAGGCATTCCTTCGCGTCCCCGACCCTGCTCAGAAAGGCTTTAAAATCATGGAACTTAGCGGCCTCCAGTCCTCACTCACCAAGACCCCCACAAAAAGGTGCCCAGGCTCCACATCCACGGGATCAAGACTGATCATGACGTTGCTTGGGAAACGAAGATCTGGATCTTTGTGACTTGATCTCCATGTTTGGCTGCTTGCCAATTTAGTCCCACCGACCTTCCTCCGAGGGCCCGTTGGTGGACCTCCTGGACTGAGGGATACCCCCTGACTCTAGGACTTACCCGGGTCCTGGCCTTTCTGGGAGAGGTTGTTGCTGGGACTGTTCTTCCTCCCCCCATAAGCTCAGACACCTAAGTCTGACTATGGGTAGGGTCACATTGGAAATCTAAATTGCATTCACCGCATCCGGATCCGGATGCGGTGAATGCAATGCCGGTCACACACATTTTTTCTCAAAAATGTGTGCATAATACCGCACTGCGGTCACCGGATGGCTCAGGATGTGTAATCCCTGAGCCATCCGGTAACTGCATAGGTTGCGGTTCCCGATCGGCAAAGTTAATAAAGATTTAATTTGAGTACAGAACTGACTGTTAGAGGTCTGTAGGGGGGCTTAGACCCCCCTACAGACCGGGCGGCCACTTCTATAGTGTTCTTCTCCAATTTTCCCTATGGCACGGGCTGATCTGAGCTCCGTGCATGTTATCAAAATATCCCCCCTCCCCCTATCACTATACAGGGGTGCATACACCCCTCAAGTACAGTACTGCTTTATTTATGTTATGAACACCAAGACTTGTCCCAATCGCAACATAAGTATATATTTACATGTTCCGTAGGCAGAGTCCACTGATGTCCATGGGCGGGGCTGTGTGCAGAAGCCTCCGCCCGCTCCTTCTTGAAGCCCGCCCCCTCTGGCCGTAATCCAGTGTTGTGGGGGTGGCCGAGTCGTTAAAGGGGCGTGGCTAACCATGTGCCGCGGTTAGCCACGCCCCTTTAACGACTCGGCCACCCCCACAACACTGGATTACGGCCAGAGGGGGCGGGCATCAAGAAGGAGCGGGCGGAGGCTTCTGCACACAGCCCCGCCCATGGACATCAGTGGACTCTGCCTACGGAACATGTAAATATATACTTATGTTGCGATTGGGACAAGTCTTGGTGTTCATAACATAAATAAAGCAGTACTGTACTAGAGGGGTGTATGCACCCCTGTATAGTGATAGGGGGAGGGGGGATATTTTGATAACATGCACGGAGCTCAGATCAGCCCGTGCCATAGGGAAAATTGGAGAAGAACACTATAGAAGTGGCCGCCCGGTCTGTAGGGGGGTCTAAGCCCCCCTACAGACCTCTAACAGTCAGTTCTGTACTCAAATTAAATCTTTATTAACTTTGCCGATCGGGAACCGCAACCTATGCAGTTACCGGATGGCTCAGGGATTACACATCCTGAGCCATCCGGTGACCGCAGTGCGGTCCCGGCAAATGCTGCGAAAACTGCTGCCTGCATGATTTTAAACGCAGGCAGCAGTGCCGGATCCGGCCACCGGATGGCTTGTGAAGCCATCCGGTGTTTTGCATTGGATCCTATGGGGAGCGTTTCCTGGTCCGGTTTTGAGCTTTTTGGAAGCTCAAAACCGGATCAGGATTTTGTTCCAAAAACGGAAATGTGACCCTGGCCTATATCGCGAGTTTACATTTGTGTTACCTTCCCTGTATTTTAACTTTCCTTCCTAATCCCCCCCCCCAGCACCCCACTCTCTTTTCCCCCCCCCTTACCCCCTGCCCCAACTGTACTCTCTCTGAACTCTCCTATTCTCACTCTCCTTCTTTTCAACTCTGTCGTCTCTCTTTTACTTCTCTGGAGGTTGTGTCTCGGCTGTCCCCCACGGTATCTGCGCTCATTGGTAGGGCACTCATAATTAATAACAATATCCCTTTTTGTCATGTCCGACTCACCTTCCATTCTGCAGATAGCGTCGCTCAATGTACGAGGATTGAACTCTCCAGTGAAACGTTCCTTCTTGTGGAGAGAGACCAGGAGACTTAAAGCAGACGTACTTTGCATTCAGGAAACGCATCTACTATCAGAGGACAACCATCGGGTAAGACACTCCTCCTACCTCCACATATTTTTCGCTAATAACAAAACAAAGAAAGCAGGAGTTTGTGTGATGGTGAGCAATAGAGTCCAGTTTCAGTTGAAATCAATGGACGCGGATCCACTGGGGAGATACCTCATATTAAAATGTCACATAGCAGGGGAACTGTTCACCATAGTGACGGTATATGCCCCGAACACAAGCCAAATGAGATTCCTGAGGTCATTCTTTAAAAGAATGAGAGAATCGACGGAGGGATCCCTAGTGGTGTGCGGTGATTTTAACCACGTTTTGGAGGCTAGACTGGACTCTTCTGCGCCATCCACAAGAACAGGGAGAGATCTGGCTGATGTGAGTAGAGAATTCAAACTCCATGATGTGTGGTGGTATTTACACGCGGAGGAGAGGGATTACACCTTCTTCTCCAGCTCCCACAAATCCTATTCTAGGATTGATTTTTTTCTAGTGGGGGACGACATTTTGCCCCACTGTACTGCAGCTTCAATAGGCCTGATCTCGTGGTCGGACCATGCTCCGGTAACACTATCGATCAGACTGGGGCAAAAAAGCGGTATCTACCGTCGCTGGAGGATGAATGTTGGACTCCTATCGGACCAACACACCCTTGACTTCCTAGATGCAAAGCTAGAGGAATACTTCCACATAAACGACAACCAGGAAGTGACAGACGGCACCCTATGGCATTCTCATAAGGCAGTCCTTCGGGGCCTCCTTATTCAGAAAGCTTCACAACAGAAGAGAGAGAGGGAGAAATTTTGCAGGGAATGGACGAATCAAATAGTGGAATTAGAGAGGATAAACAAAACTAACCCTTCCCCCCTCTTGACCTCACAAATTTTGGAGCTACGTACAAAACTTAGAGCCCAATTGCTTTTTTATCACGAACTAAGCTTGAGAAAACTAAACACTCAATACTACTCGGCAGGGGACAGAGCAGGTAAACTACTCGCTAAAAGACTGAAGAAGCGGGTGACGCGATCCATGGTGACATCTATGTCCACGCCTGAGGGAAGACAGGTTAGAGACCCAACAGAGATAGTGGAAGTTATGGCGGACTATTACTCCAGACTATACAACCTTGCCGACGATCCCCAGACTCCACAGCCCTCGCAGACCCTAATACAAGGCTATTTATCGCGTCTTGACCTCCCGTCCCTGCAGCCAGACATACTGTCAGACTTGAGGAAGGGGGGGCAAAGCAGAGCCGCCGGCCCGTTTCAATGTGGGGGCAGCCCTAAATGAGGACTATTCCACCAGCCTGGGGGGCACTTGCCTCCCTGCCACCTGGGCCAGTCCGCCCCTGGGCCACTACCACCCCTAGAGTAAAATCACTGACCCTTTCACCCCCAGGTGATTTTTGTTTTCCCCTCCCCTACTTCCAAAAGCCATAACCTTTTTATTTTTCCATCAATATAGACATATGAGGGATTGTTTGTTGCAGGGAGGAGTAGTAGTTATGAATAACCTCATTTAGTTTACCATATAGTTTACAGGAAAATGGTAAAAAATTCCAAGTGAAGAGAAATTACAAAAAAAGGTCAATTACATGATTGTTTTTTGTTTTTTTTATTCACAATGTTCACTATATGGTAACACTGACGTGTCGGTATGATGTCTGGGGTCAGTACTATATGGTAACACTGACGTGTCGGTATGATGTCTCGGGTCAGTACTATATGGTAACACTGACGTATCGGTATGATGTCTCGGGTCAGTACTATATGGTAACACCGACGTGTCTGTATGATGTCTCGGGTCAGTACTATATGGTAACACTGACGTATCGGTATGATGTCTCGGGTCAGTACTATATGGTAACACCGACGTGTCGGTATGATGTCTCGGGTCAGTACTATATGGTAAAAACTGACGTGTCGGTATAATGCCTCGGGTCGGTACTATATGGTAACACTGACATGTCAGTATGATGCCTCGGGTCAGTACTATATGGTAACTGACGCGTCGGTATGATGTACTGGGTCAGTACTATATGGTAACACTAACATGTCAGTATTAGGCCTCGGGTCAGTACTATATGGTAACACTGACGTGTCGGTATGATTTCTTGGGTCAGTACTATATGGTAACACTGACATGTCAGTATGATGCTTCGGGTCAGTACTATATGGTAACACTGATGCGTCGGTATGATGTACTGGGTCAGTACTATATGGTAAAACTGACGTGTCGGTATGATGTACTGGATCAGTACTATATGGTAACACTAACATGTCAGTATGAGGCCTCGGGTCAGTACTATATGGTAACACTAACATGTCAGTATGAGGCCTCGGGTCAGTACTATATGGTAACACTGACATGTCAGCATGAGGCCTCGGGTCAGTACTATATGTTAACACTGACATGTAAGTATGATGCCTTGGGTCAGTACTATATGGTAACACTGACGTGTCGGTATGATGCCTCGGGTTGGTACTATATGGTAACACTGACCTGTCGGTATTATGCCTCGGATCAGTACTATATGGTAACACTGACGTGTCGGCATTATGCCTCGGATCAGTACTATATGGTAACACCGACGTGTCGGTATGATGTCTCGGGCCAGTACTATATGGTAAAACTGACGCGTCGGTATGATGTACTGGGTCAGTACTATATGGTAACACTGACGTGTCGGTATGATTTCTTGGGTCAGTACTATATGGTAACACTGACATGCCAGTATGATGCTTCGGGTCAGTACTATATGGTAACACTGACGCGTCGGTATGATGTACTGGGTCAGTACTATATGGTAACACTGACGTGTCGGTATGATGTACTGGGTCAGTACTATATGGTAACACTAACATGTCAGTATTAGGCCTCGGGTCAGTACTATATGGTAACATTGACATGTCAGCATGAGGCCTCGGGTCAGTACAATATGGTAACACTGGGGGGCGTGTCCAGCAGCTAATGGCCCCGGACGCGTATTGAGGAGGCTCTGCCACATAGATCCCAAAAGCGGCACCTAACGACTTACCCCGAGCTCCAAACAGCAGCCCCGGTGCTCAGCTAACATCGCAGCAGAGCCGGTCATGCCGAGAGCGAGTTCCAGGCGGAGGGAAACCGGGAACAAGCTCACGAACTTCTTCCAGTCGGAGGGGCAGAAATCCTCCAAGATGGCGCCCGCTAGAGAAGACGCTGCTGCCATAGTCCGTGACTCTGCACACTCGCCCCAATCTCCCACCCGCCCAGCGGAACGTGACTCGGTGAGTAGAGATGACTCGCCGATCACTAAGAAGTATATGAGAGACATGCTGGGAGCAATGCGGGACACAATGCTAGGTGAACTGCGCGGCATGAGAGAGGAGATGAGGGCAGAACTGGCGGCAATAGGAGAGAGAACATCTAAAGTGGAAGCTAAAATGGCCGACTATGCCTCGGCCCATAACAACCTGGCAGACAGTTATGATATCCTGGACAGGGAAATGGGCTCTGTGCAGTCTAGGTTGTGCCATCTGGAGGATGGACTTCGTAAAAATAACATTCATTAAACTGAGGGGGGTTGCAGAGGCACAGGAAGCAGAGGATCTCCCAGGGATTGTAGCTGCTTTTCTGACCGCGGCGTTGCCGGACGCCCCTCCGGAGATGCTTGAAGTTGTGAAAGCTTATAGGCTCCCAAAACCGGCTAAGCTACCAAAGGAGACTCCTAGAGACATTCTCATAGCATTCCTGAGACCTGATACGAGAGACGCACTTCTTCACGCCATGAGAGCAAACCCCTCATTACCACAGCCCATTGACAGGGTGGCAACTTATCCGGACCTGTCGCCGGGAACGTTAGCCAGGAGACGTGAATTTTCCTCCAGCTGCCGTATATTACGTGAGAAGGGGATCCAATACGCTTGGGGCTCTCCAACAGCTGCTAACTTTCGCTATAAGGGAACCAGGCATTCCTTCGCGTCCCCGACCCTGCTCAGAAAGGCTTTAAAATCATGGAACTTAGCGGCCTCCAGTCCTCACTCACCAAGACCCCCACAAAAAGGTGCCCAGGCTCCACATCCACGGGATCAAGACTGATCATGACGTTGCTTGGGAAACGAAGATCTGGATCTTTGTGACTTGATCTCCATGTTTGGCTGCTTGCCAATTTAGTCCCACCGACCTTCCTCCGAGGGCCCGTTGGTGGACCTCCTGGACTGAGGGATACCCCCTGACTCTAGGACTTACCCGGGTCCTGGCCTTTCTGGGAGAGGTTGTTGCTGGGACTGTTCTTCCTCCCCCCATAAGCTCAGACACCTAAGTCTGACTATGGGTAGGGTCACATTGGAAATCTAAATTGCATTCACCGCATCCGGATCCGGATGCGGTGAATGCAATGCCGGTCACACACATTTTTTCTCAAAAATGTGTGCATAATACCGCACTGCGGTCACCGGATGGCTCAGGATGTGTAATCCCTGAGCCATCCGGTAACTGCATAGGTTGCGGTTCCCGATCGGCAAAGTTAATAAAGATTTAATTTGAGTACAGAACTGACTGTTAGAGGTCTGTAGGGGGGCTTAGACCCCCCTACAGACCGGGCGGCCACTTCTATAGTGTTCTTCTCCAATTTTCCCTATGGCACGGGCTGATCTGAGCTCCGTGCATGTTATCAAAATATCCCCCCTCCCCCTATCACTATACAGGGGTGCATACACCCCTCAAGTACAGTACTGCTTTATTTATGTTATGAACACCAAGACTTGTCCCAATCGCAACATAAGTATATATTTACATGTTCCGTAGGCAGAGTCCACTGATGTCCATGGGCGGGGCTGTGTGCAGAAGCCTCCGCCCGCTCCTTCTTGAAGCCCGCCCCCTCTGGCCGTAATCCAGTGTTGTGTGGGGTGGCCGAGTCGTTAAAGGGGCGTGGCTAACCATGTGCCGCGGTTAGCCACGCCCCTTTAACGACTCGGCCACCCCCACAACACTGGATTACGGCCAGAGGGGGCGGGCATCAAGAAGGAGCGGGCGGAGGCTTCTGCACACAGCCCCGCCCATGGACATCAGTGGACTCTGCCTACGGAACATGTAAATATATACTTATGTTGCGATTGGGACAAGTCTTGGTGTTCATAACATAAATAAAGCAGTACTGTACTAGAGGGGTGTATGCACCCCTGTATAGTGATAGGGGGAGGGGGGATATTTTGATAACATGCACGGAGCTCAGATCAGCCCGTGCCATAGGGAAAATTGGAGAAGAACACTATAGAAGTGGCCGCCCGGTCTGTAGGGGGGTCTAAGCCCCCCTACAGACCTCTAACAGTCAGTTCTGTACTCAAATTAAATCTTTATTAACTTTGCCGATCGGGAACCGCAACCTATGCAGTTACCGGATGGCTCAGGGATTACACATCCTGAGCCATCCGGTGACCGCAGTGCGGTCCCGGCAAATGCTGCGAAAACTGCTGCCTGCATGATTTTAAACGCAGGCAGCAGTGCCGGATCCGGCCACCGGATGGCTTGTGAAGCCATCCGGTGTTTTGCATTGGATCCTATGGGGAGCGTTTCCTGGTCCGGTTTTGAGCTTTTTGGAAGCTCAAAACCGGATCAGGATTTTGTTCCAAAAACGGAAATGTGACCCTGGCCTATATCGCGAGTTTACATTTGTGTTACCTTCCCTGTATTTTAACTTTCCTTCCTAATCCCCCCCCCCCAGCACCCCACTCTCTTTCCCCCCCCCCTTACCCCCTGCCCCAACTGTACTCTCTCTGAACTCTCCTATTCTCACTCTCCTTCTTTTCAACTCTGTCGTCTCTCTTTTACTTCTCTGGAGGTTGTGTCTCGGCTGTCCCCCACGGTATCTGCGCTCATTGGTAGGGCACTCATAATTAATAACAATATCCCTTTTTGTCATGTCCGACTCACCTTCCATTCTGCAGATAGCGTCGCTCAATGTACGAGGATTGAACTCTCCAGTGAAACGTTCCTTCTTGTGGAGAGAGACCAGGAGACTTAAAGCAGACGTACTTTGCATTCAGGAAACGCATCTACTATCAGAGGACAACCATCGGGTAAGACACTCCTCCTACCCCCACATATTTTTCGCTAATAACAAAACAAAGAAAGCAGGAGTTTGTGTGATGGTGAGCAATAGAGTCCAGTTTCAGTTGAAATCAATGGACGCGGATCCACTGGGGAGATACCTCATATTAAAATGTCACATAGCAGGGGAACTGTTCACCATAGTGACGGTATATGCCCCGAACACAAGCCAAATGAGATTCCTGAGGTCATTCTTTAAAAGAATGAGAGAATCGACGGAGGGATCCCTAGTGGTGTGCGGTGATTTTAACCACGTTTTGGAGGCTAGACTGGACTCTTCTGCGCCATCCACAAGAACAGGGAGAGATCTGGCTGATGTGAGTAGAGAATTCAAACTCCATGATGTGTGGTGGTATTTACACGCGGAGGAGAGGGATTACACCTTCTTCTCCAGCTCCCACAAATCCTATTCTAGGATTGATTTTTTTCTAGTGGGGGACGACATTTTGCCCCACTGTACTGCAGCTTCAATAGGCCTGATCTCGTGGTCGGACCATGCTCCGGTAACACTATCGATCAGACTGGGCAAAAAAGCGGTATCTACCGTCGCTGGAGGATGAATGTTGGACTCCTATCGGACCAACACACCCTTGACTTCCTAGATGCAAAGCTAGAGGAATACTTCCACATAAACGACAACCAGGAAGTGACAGACGGCACCCTATGGCATTCTCATAAGGCAGTCCTTCGGGGCCTCCTTATTCAGAAAGCTTCACAACAGAAGAGAGAGAGGGAGAAATTTTGCAGGGAATGGACGAATCAAATAGTGGAATTAGAGAGGATAAACAAAACTAACCCTTCCCCCCTCTTGACCTCACAAATTTTGGAGCTACGTACAAAACTTAGAGCCCAATTGCTTTTTTATCACGAACTAAGCTTGAGAAAACTAAACACTCAATACTACTCGGCAGGGGACAGAGCAGGTAAACTACTCGCTAAAAGACTGAAGAAGCGGGTGACACGATCCATGGTGACATCTATGTCCACGCCTGAGGGAAGACAGGTTAGAGACCCAACAGAGATAGTGGAAGTTATGGCGGACTATTACTCCAGACTATACAACCTTGCCGACGATCCCCAGACTCCACAGCCCTCGCAGACCCTAATACAAGGCTATTTATCGCGTCTTGACCTCCCGTCCCTGCAGCCAGACATACTGTCAGACTTGAACAAACCTTTCATGCTCTCTGAGGTGACGGCAACCATTCAGACACTCAAATCTAACTCAGCTCCAGGCCCAGATGGGTTTGCCAATGAATATTACAAGGTGTTCTCGTCACGCTTGGCTCCCTACCTTCTCCGACTCTTCCAGTATTGGCAGGTTGAGGGATCTCTACCAGCTGAAGCACTGGAAGCTACGATCACCACCATTCAGAAGCCGGGGAAACCTCCTGACATGCCGGGCAGCTATCGACCCATCTCGTTACTTAATACGGATGTGAAGATATATGCTAGGCTGTTAGCCTCCCGTCTGGCTCGGGTGATTCCGCTACTGGTGGATCCGGACCAGGTGGGCTTTGTGGCGGGGCGACAGGCGAGAGACGGAACCAGACGTATGTTGGACCTGATTGAGATAGTAGAGGGGAGGGGGACCCCCAGTGTATTCCTGTCTCTGGACGCTGAAAAGGCGTTCGACAGGGTACACTGGGGATACCTGAGAGAAGTCTTGGGAAAGTTCGGATTCTCTGGCCCGATCCGGACGGCGATCCTGAGCTTATACTCCAACCCCAGGGCTGGAGTGTCTATGTCAGGATACTCATCACAACATTTTGCCATCACAAATGGGACGAGGCAGGGTTGTCCATTATCTCCCCTGATATTTGCCCTGGTCATGGAACCACTTGCTGCCTCAATCAGGTCCAACCCACATATCACAGGTATTCAGGTGGGATCTAAACAACATGTCATAGGATTGTATGCAGATGACGTTATAGTGACTTGCACGAGCCCCAAAATCTCCATCCCAGCCGCAATTCAAGAACTTGATACTTTCTCCAAAATATCTTACTACAAGCTGAATATGGGAAAGTCGATGGCACTCCCGATTAATATAACGGGGGCGGAGCTAGGGGACCTCTCATCGCGGTTCCCTTGTACTTGGGCGCCGGATGGCATACCCTACTTGGGAATTGTGCTATGTGCTACACAAAATATAGCACGAATTAATATACGGAAACTGATGAACTCTCTGGGGGGCTCCCTGGACTCCGGTCCCTGTCCTCCTTTAACCTGGATGGCTCGCATCCAGGCTTTCAGGATGATCTGGTTGCCTAAATTGTTGTACCTTTTCCGATGCCTCCCACTGAACTACCCGAGTAAACTGCTCACACAGCTTCAGAGACAAATTAACGGCTTTGTTTGGGCGAAGGGCAGACCACGGGTCAACAGACAGACGATGTACCTGAAGCTGAGGGGCGGAGGCATGGGAGTGCCGGATGTGGTGACATATCTAAGAGCAACAATCCTCGAGGCGTCGAGGGAGTTGTGGAGGGGCCATACAGATTTAGGCTGGGTCCAACTGGAGACGGGGGTGGCACCAGGGATTACGCCGCGCAAGCTCCTGGCTGGAGTTGGATTGGGTTCGGTAGAGGTGGTTCACCCTCTAGCCACTGTTCGATCAATGCAGATAGCCTGGGGTAGGGTTCCTGCTTCCTGGACCAGATTGGCCCCTGAGAAGCTCCCCCTGGAAGCTTTCCAGGTCCATATACCATCGTTAAACCTAGCAGCATGGCGAGATCTGGGAATTGACACCCTGGGGGACTTGATGAGAGATGGTAAGCTACTCTCCTTCCGGGATTTCTCCGGAGAGAGGGGTGAGCTGCAAAATACCATCCTCCAATATTCCCAGATTTGTCATTTTCTCAGATCTTCAGACTGTACACATGATCTGAAACAACCTATTCCCTCCCCATTTCAACAACATCTACTCTCCGAAAGCACTGTCCATAAGGGCCTATCCTCTATTTATGAGGGTCTGCTGTCCCAGAGCTCTCCTAACAAACTACGTTATATGGAACTTTGGGAGAAAGAATTGAACTTTTCTGCAGATGTGGATGATTGGGAGGGCGCAATCAGAAGTGTCACCCAATCCACAAGGTGCATAAATCACTTGGAATCTCTCAAAAAAAAACACTTAAGATGGTATACTCCTCCTTCCAGGCTGGCCAAATTTGGCTCGGGTGGCTCACCCCTGTGCTGGAGACAGTGTGGACGGAGAGGGGATTTGGCACACATGTGGTGGGACTGCCCTAAGATATCCCAGTTCTGGACGCTGGTGGCTAACCTGATGGGATCAGTTACAGAGACAGTCATCCCCTTAACCCCACAACTTGCAGTATTACATGTAGGGGCGGAAGCCCTTCCTCTGATCCCCAGACGTCGTCTCATACACCCTAACCGCAGCCAGATTGTGCGTTGCAGCTGCATGGAAGAGTGTAGCCCCCCCGTCTCTGAGTGACGTAACCAAAAAATTGAATCTAATCTTCTGCCACGAATATCATCTAGCGATGGACGCCCCAAGACGCAGATATATTGCTGAGGCTTGGCAACTATGGGCGAACCATCTGGCTGCCATGAAGCCATGAGGCCTTGGGTCTGAATGACAGTCGGAGCAGCCGAGAGACGGACCTCTACTTCATAACTTATAACTTCATTTCTCTTTCTCTTTCAATCCACGCTCTCTCACTCTACCTGTCCTCTATTTCTCTTATTCCCTTTTCTTTTCTATCTTAGTCTAAGAATCCCCCTTCTTTCCGCCCTCTCTTCTTAAATCCCTGATCTCTACCTTCCCAGCCCCCCCCCCCAATCCCCCACCCCAGTTGTTTATGTTCTTTATGTTCTTTCCCCTTCCAATTAACCTTGGGGGTTGAAAGCTTCCACCTGAAGACCATCACATTCAGGCCAGACTCATCATGGAAAAAGCCTGCTGCTAACCTGGTCTGATGACCCCTGTACCCGTGCCCAAATTAGAGATTATAGCGTGCCTTCAACCTCTCCACCACCGTACGGGCCCTGGGTCATTAGATCTTACCTGAGATCTTATTTTTTTATATAAAGGTCAATGTTCTACCCCCTCCTATCCCCAACATGATTTCCTACACTCCCCTCCCCGTTCCCTCCCTCTTTCCTACCCAAGTATAAACTCCCCGGTGTTTTATTATTCCTGATGTATTGTCACTGCTTTAAACATATGTTATTGTTATTGATGCATATTTGTACATTTCATACAATTTTGTTCATCACTTACACCCAATAAAAACTTATTGAAGAGCAATATGGTAACACTGACGTGTCGGTATGATGCCTTGGGTCGGTACTATATGGTAACACTGATGTGTCGGTATGATGCCTCGGGTCAGTATTATATGGTAACACTGACATGTCAGTATGATGCCTTGGGTCAGTACTATATGGTAACACTGACGTGTCGGTATGATGCCTTGGGTTGGTACTATATGGTAACACTGACATGTCAGTATGATGCCTTGGGTCAGTACTATATGGTAACACTGACGTGTCGGTATGATGCCTTGGGTTGGTACTATATGGTAACACTGACCTGTCGGTATTATGCCTCGGATCAGTGCTATATGGTAACACTGACGTGTCGGTATGATGCCCCGGGTCAGTACCAAACCTGTTACTTTTACTGCTATCTAAATGGTGAACAAAAAATTCAGATGTTTGTAGAAAAAAAATTGCGCTTTTGTCGTAATTTTCCACGCCCTGTAGCGTCCTCACTTTTCAGTCTGGGACTGTGTGACGGCTTATTTTTTGCAGCTTGAAGTCTCTAATGATAACATTCTTGGGTAGATGTGATGTTTTGATCACTTGTTATTGCATTGTATTGTAATTTTGTGGCAACCAAAATAACGTAATTTTGTGGTTTGGGCTTTTTTTTTAATGTTACGCAGTTTACAGATCTGATTAATTGATTTTATATTTTATACATCAAACATTACTGAACACAGCGATGCCAAATATGTGTATGCATACACAGTATATTTAAATATCCCTCATGGACAGGCTCCTCTCCCCTCTTGTACCTGTATGTCCTGATTGTCTACATTTATTGTACTTGTCCTTGTCTGCCTTATCCTCATGTAAAGCGCCATGGAACCTAATGGCGCTATATAAATATTTTCCAATAGTGGGCGGTGGAACTGTGGAAAGTTTGAGGGGTGGAGGCGGAGCTAGGGTGGATTCTCAGGTGCCCCCAAAATTTTGCCAGTGAGGGGTCCTGAAATTCCTAGTGGCAGCCTTGATTATGCCCCTAGCTGGAGGACCAGAGGTTAACATCCCTGATCTAAATGAAGACAAAAAAAACCTTGAGGCAGATATTAATTGCCCTATATTAGGAGAAAATCAGACTATCTTCCTGGATCAATGTCCCATAGCAAAATTTAGAACCCATTTCCTGTAATATTATATTTTTTAGGAATGATATCAAGGCTCTTCTTGTACTTTAATAGTAATGGCCACTTTACACGTCCCAACATCGGTCTGATATTGGATACAATGGCGTGGGAGTGCGCTTTTTCTGCCCAGAATTCCAAGATCGCATAGGAGATGTTACACAGCGCAATATCGGTAGGCAACGCCACTGCGATGTCTACGCCCCCTTGCATGGCTGACCCAGGAACGACCATTTAACATGGGAGAGAATAGGGGACATTGTACTTTACATCGTTGCTGGGCTTTTACACAGCACGATCCGGCCACATTGTCCATCCAATATCAGGCCATTGGAGAGCACGTTCATTTGATCCCCGATATCGTTTTGGCGTCGTTTGTGCATCGTATTGGACATTCATACCATACAACACACGAATGATATCGGGGCCAACGCACGAACCACGTGACTTTTTATCGGAGTTGGACGCCGATATCGAGACGTGTAAAGTGGCCATTAGTGACTCACTCATTACAACATCATGTGGCAGAGAGTTCCATAGTCTCACTGCTCTTACAGTAAAGAATCCACGTCTGTGATTATGATTAAACCTTCTTTCCTCCAGACGTAGAGGATGCCCCCTTGTCCCCGTCTCAGGCCTAGATGTAAATAGATCATCAGAGAGATCTCTATACTTTCTTCTTATATATTTATGCATTTTTATACATTCACCCATAAGCTTGCATCAAACTGCTGTTAAAAAAAACCAAACTGGCTCCATTTTTGCACAAAATTGTATCACCTTTCCAAAGTGTTATATGCCAGCTTTCACTCTGATGAAATGCCCCTTGAAGCGTCCATGGCAGCATATCTCTTCCCCTGAGCTCCGGTGGGTCTTATTTATACCAGGTGCGGCAAACTCTGGCCTAAAGCCTAATTCTCAAGGCCTGTATCTCCAGAAGGCCGGTAAGGTATGACGGCACGATCTGCACCTGCTCATGGGTGTGGAGTTTCTTTACCATACTTGTGTGAGTAATATAATCTACATATAGAATAATAAGATTATAATAAACATATCCCCTTGTTGTGCCTTTGGGAAATATATTGTGTTTCGGAAGGCGTAGAATATTACATTTCAGTCGAATTCTCCTTAAAACGATTGTCGTAATCTTTTGTTAGGTATACAGCATAGTCTCATTATAGGATATGGTTTTTGGCAGGTCTCACAAAGACCTACTTTTACAGATTTACAGCCTTGATATAGTCTGAAAACCTGATTTAATTAAATATGTTGAAAAACGGTCTTGCTTAGCTCGTGTTATAGCACGCGGGGCTGCGAAGGGTGCGGGGCTACCGCATAATAGAGTCGAAATGAAGAAAGTATTGCTTTAATTAGTGTCTGCTCGAATCACAGGACTGAGCAGCACACATCGTGACTGATATGTATTTTCTGTAACTTTTTATTGAATGAAAGAATATACACACAGTGTGAAATGAGCAGATTCCCAGCTGGGGCTGCAAGCTCCTGGCTGTATCCTAGTAGCACAGCTCAGTCCCGTGGGAATATAGACAGACAGGATGGAGTTGGAGATATGGGAGTGAAATACAGGGAGAAATAAATACTGCGGATAATATATCAACTAATTAGGCGAGTGAGATCGGTATCAAATACACGGGAAGGGGCGGGAGCCTTACGGATTTTAGTTTAATTGGTGATCTCTTGTGTTAAGGAAGGACAAAAATACACAGCAGATGTCCCCAAACACCTCCCTCTGCCAGAATAAGCCCCTGGGAACCGTGTGTGTACTGTACGGGAAACAGAACTGGCCTTATTGTGGGAGCAGCCCATTCCGCCACATTGTCACCAGCCGCCTTAATTGAGGCAACAATTAACACTCTACCTGCCACAGGGACTAATATTACCTATTGATTTACTGCAGCGGGCAGCCTTCGGCTCTCGTGTTCCAGGTCTATTCACTAAAGGTTTCACTCCATTGCAATTTGCTAACAGATTTAAAGCCAAGCTATAAATTGTTTTATATGATGGTTGTTTAACATCAGGGTAAAACTACTGCTATGGGTCTGCACCCCAGGAGCCCAAATGTCACAAACTATAATGCGCTGCCTACCCATGGGAAAGCTGAAGATGCTGAAGACTTACAATAGGTGTTTTGGTTTTCGTGCATTTTTCACAAAGCCTGATTTTTATGAGTTTGCTCTGTCCGACAGAGACGTCTTATAGGAATACACTTAAAGGCATGTGCCCTGAACAAGTGTACGTTTTAATTAATAGGTCTTAGAATAAAAATAAGTTACACAATTGGATGTGTTAACGTAAAATGTTCCTGTTCCGAGATATTCTTATAAATGTGTATCTGTGTAATGTATGCGTCTAACTATGCAGGAACAGATCAGATATACCACAGCTCCTGGGCAGGGGAGGAAGTAAGAGAGTATACAGATATTACAGCTGGGAATCACATGAAAGTAAGAGAGTATACAGACATTACTGCAGGAGATCATAGGGAGGTAAGAGAGTATACAGGCATTACAGCCGGGGATCACAGGGAAATAAGAGTATACAGACATTACAGCCAAGGATAAGATCGAAGTAAGAAAGTATACAGACATTACAGTTACAGATCATGGCAAAGTAAGAAAGTATATAGACATTACAGCTGGGGGTTAAAGGGAAGTAAGAGAGTATATAGACACTTCCCTGTGTTGCCCAACTGTAATAAGTGAATATACAGACATTACAGCCGGGGATCACAGGGAAGTAAGAGAGTATACAGACATTACAGCCGGTGATCACAGGGAAGTAAGAGAGTATGCAGCCATTACAGCCAGGGATCACAGGGAAGTAAGAGAGTATACAGACATTACAGCCGGGGATCACAGGAAAGTAAGAGAGTATGCAGACATTACAGCCAGGCATCACAGGGAAGTAAGAGAGTATACAGACATTACAGCCGGGGATCACAGGAAAGTAAGAGAGTATACAGACATTACAGCCGGGCATCACAGGGAAGTAAGAGAGTATACAGACATTACAGCCGGGATCACAGGGATGTGAGAGAATATACAGATATTACAGCTGGGGATTATAGGGAAGTAAGAGCGTATACAGACATTACAGTCAGGCATCACAGGTAAGTAAGGAGTATAAAAACATTACAGCCAGGGATCACAGGAAAATAAGAGATTATACGGACATTACAGCTGGGGATCACAGGAAAGTAAGAGAGTATACAGACATTACAGCTGGAGATCATAGGGAAGTAAAAGTATACAGATGTTACAGCTGGGGATCACAGCTGATTCTTTATGTAATGTAAAACAACTTTTTAAACAGGCAATGAAATGTTTTACATGATGTCTGTTTACTCTCTTACTTTCATGTGATTCCCAGCTGTAATATCTGTATACTCACTTACTTCCTCCCATGCCCAGGAGCTGTGGTATATCCCACCTGTTCCTCCATGGTCAGTCACATACATTACACAGGGGCACATTTATAAGAATATCTCAAGACAGGAAAAAAATGTTTATCACATCCAATTGTGGAACTTATTTTTATTATAAGATCTATATTTAAAATGTACAATTGTTCATGAAACTACCCCTTTAAATGTGTTTTCCAGGACTTTAATAATGATGACCCATAAATGTGAGATTGGTAAGGGTGCGACATCTGACATCCCCACCCATCAGCTGTTCCAATGACAAGGGCCGGTGCTACTCAGCAAGGTCCATCATGAACAGTATATAGCGGCTATGGCTGGATACTCAAATCAATAGGGGCAGATGTGCAGTCCCTGGCTATGGCAACTATCTTGTACATGGAGGTGTGCTGTGCAGGTCCAGAACTGAGTACCTCATGATGTAACAACTGATCGGCGTTTTCAGAACCACCAATGAGACATTCATGACCTACCCTAAGGATAGGTTATCAATGTTAAAATCCCAGACTACCCAAATAAAATCCCTAAGGGTACCTTTACACACGGCTACATTTGTAGCTTGTCACCAGGTAACTTACTGGTTGCAGTGAAATCATGGAGACATTGCTCCATTTGTACACAGCAACAAGATAGAACAATGTGTCCATGATTTCACTGCAACCAGTAAGTTGCCAGTGAAATTCCTAGAAAAGTTGCTGCGTGTAAAGGTACCCTAATGGTACCTTTACACGCCGCCACAGGATGGTGGCAACAACGGGGTACATGGGAGAAATGTATCTTGCATCGCCAAATTAACCCGAGGTAGCGGCGTGTGAAGATGGTTGTTGCCACCCGCCAGTGGCGGCACCTGTTTCAGAGCACTGCCCTAAAACAGGTGGTTACCAAGCCGATGGTTGCGGCCTGTATCGGCATGTAAATAAGGAACAGAAGGGTTGTTTCGACACCATGCTATGTACCTGGTATGTACCTGGGGCGTGACACAGGCTTCGGGGTACCGCGCCCCATCAGCGATCATTGGTGGAAGCTCCTGCGTTACTATTGGTAGACGCTGCATAGGGCGGCATATTTAAGAAGCTGACCAGTCACAGTACACAATTGCTCGAGTGTCATGTATTAGTCAGCCTCCTGCGCTGGCTGCCCAATCATGATGCTATTGCTTTGTCCTATCAGCGTACGGAATTCTCGTAATCCACAATTGTGGCACGCCTATGTGTTGTCCCTGCTGCACCAGGTCCGCCCATATTACCTTGTTATAGCGGCGTGTAAATGAGGTAAGGTGAGCTACAGAAGGTAACTTGTGGCACCCGGCGGTGTATCCAGAGATAGATGTAACCTACCATAGCGCACCTTGTTGCGGCGTGTAAAGGTGGTGCGATTGCCGTTTGCAACCGTTGCTGCGTGCACGTGCACATGAAGTACCCGGTTGTTGCCACCATCCTGTGGCGGCGTGTAAAGGTACCATTAGGGTGGCTTCAGATGTGCGTTCGCCTCCGCAGTGTCTTGCAGACAGCGAACACAAGCCGAGCGCAAGCACCGCCCATCCCTATGTTTAACATGGGGATGCACGGTGATGCGCTCAGCTGTGGATGGGCGTACGCACTGATAGACTTCCTTGTGTGATTTGTACACATGTGGATGCTTGCGTACAAATCATACATTCTCGCCGCACCATGAACGCAACATAGGGATGGGTGGTGTTCTCGCTCAACTTGCATTTGCCGTCCGCAGGACGCTGTGGAGGCAAACGCAAGTCTGAAGACACCCTAAACACCTAACACATGATGCAAATAACTTATAATTCACAATAAAAGGATTGAAAACATAGTTAAAATGCAATAGATTGCATGTAATGGGACCTGTCAACTTATTTTTCCCATATAAACTGAAGCTACTACCAGTAAGCCCTTATTTATATACAGTGTTCCAGAGTGCTGTATATAAGTCCCCAGGCCAATCTGTGTAACATAAAAAAAATACTTTTTATTATACTCACCACCAGGGTGGCCCGGCCAGATGGCATTACTGGTCTTGTTCTTGCCCCCCTTCCCTCCCTTGCCTCATGTTAATGATGTGTCCTATGTCATTCACACAGTGTCTATCATCGTGCTCCTGCGCACTTCTCTCTGTCCTACCAAGGGCAGAGCAATGTATTGTAGTGCACATGCACAGGTGCTCTTTGACTCTTCCCCATGCATGTGCACTAAAATATTTTGCTCTGCCCTAACAGTGCAAAGAGAAGTGCGCCTGTGCAGGAACATGATGGAGGAGACTGTGTGGATGATGTAGGATCCACAAGAAACAAACAGAGAGGAGATGTTGGATCAGGACCAGTGACACCTATTGGACTGGATCACCCCGCAGGTGAGTATAATAAAAGGTATTATCCTCAAGATCGGCTTGGCATTCTAGAATGCTAAATAAATGAAAGTTCAGCTCACCATTTGTCAATCTCTATATCGCTATTATCTCGGATAAAGGCACTTCAGTTCAAATGATGATAGACAATCCAGCGTCCTCTTCTTAAGGGTGCGATCAGCACGTGAAACGCGTAGCTGTGTCAATAGACCTGGCATGTAAATGCATTCAACATTTTCATACTAAATCATTGCTAATGAGAAGCTGGATTATCTTTCTTTACGTGAATTCTAGAATAATGTATAGAAGGCCTTACTGGAGGTGACCACAGTTTATATGGTGAAAATAATGTCTTCCTATGGACGTACAGCTATCATATGACCACAGAAAAGTTTTACCCCAAAAGGGAAAATAATAACCTCAAAATACATGATTTTATAAAAAAATATGGTAAGCGGGAAACCATTGTTAAGCGTAAAGACTAATGATGGGACCCATCTTACACAACCAGTCGTCTTACCAATACCATGTGTATTACTATAACTATTTGTAAATAGTGAGCACTAGCTCACAGGATAGCGTAGGTTACCATACAGACCTGACGTCTCACCTATATATGTCACGTCTGGTGTTCTCAGCATTCCTACATGTTGGCACTGTCCCCATGTGAATTTGACAGTTCCGTGTTACCAGGCCACGGCGACACTTGGAGATCACAGAAGAAACATTTCCCAGAAGGAGGAGTGCTAAATTTGGATTGAAGCTGCTGAATTGTTCTTGGAGAACAGGAGATATTGTTTCTGGCAGTGGTGCACAATAACAAGCAGACATGACAGCTCTGCTGAGATAGGGGCTATACACAACCTCTCGCTGCCTCACACGTTTGTCCACAGTTTCGCTGCCTCCTGTTCTGATAACAGCTGCCAAAAGCCTTGAGAAATCTCAAACGTCACAGCAGAAAAATGAAAAGTCTCTGGACAGCTATGCATGTCCAGGTAAATTTAAAGGAAGCACATAATGCCCTACTTCACTGTCAGGCTGCTCAACTCTACAGACATACAGGGAATCTGTCAGCAGGTTTTTGCTACTTCATCTGAGAGCAGCATGATGTACGGTAGGCAGAGAGATTCTGAAACAAATGAGATGTAACAGGCTGTCACAAAGCATTTAGTTTCAGGAACATAGCAGAGCTGGGAGAGCTGTCCCTGCACACATCAGGCTCTCGATAGAGATTGTGCATTGACAGCGAGGTTTCAATCACAGCAGAGGGTGTTTCGGCCTGCAATGGTAATCACCATTTGATAAAACCTTTAGTTTAAGTAAACAATAGCACAGAGCCTGAAAACATTCTTGTTATTTATTCGCTGCAGCATGCTGTCCTCAAGCTTACATAACAAAAACCTGCTGCCAGATTCCTTTTAAATACTACAGCCCTGATAAGTTTCACAGGGCATAGTTTGTTAGGGAAGGTTCACAAGTTGCTTTACTTTCTGCAGGGCTTACTGTGCTGTTGCTGCTTTTTTACTGCATTCTTTTTAGTTGCATTTTCGGCATGTCATTTGTTGTTATTATTTGCTTAAATAAAGTTACCGTATATACTCGTGTATAAGCCGACTTTTTCAGCCCAAAAATTGGGCTGAAAAGTCCCCCCCTCGGCTTATACACGAGTCATATACGTTTCTGTGAAATGGGGGCTGTGTCCAGGAGCAGGAGGAGGCAGGAGGAGTGGGGGGAAGGCTGCAATATGAGCGGCTCATGACGTGGAGCCGCTCATAACTTATTCATGATATGCACTGCATCCCCCGCCCATCCGCGGGGGGAGCAGTGCATATCGCCTTACAGCCCCCCAGCACGGGGTATACAGCCCCCCCCATCCCTCACAGTATGGCGCCCCCCCCCTCCATGCTGCCGCTGCTTAGTGTACAATAACTATAGTGTTATTATCTCTCACCGGCCCGGTCTCCGTGCATTCTCCCTCCTCCCTGCGAGGCTGCGTGTCATGTGACCGGCCGGTGACGTCATCGCCGTGAGCCCCGGTCACATGACACGCAGCCTCGCAGGGAGGAGGGAGAATGCACGGAGACCGGGCCGGTGAGAGATAATAACACTATAGTTATTGTACACTAAGCAGCGGCAGCATGGAGGGGGGCGCCTGTATACTGTGAGGGATGGGGGGGCCTGTATACTGTGAGGGATGGGGGGGCCTGTATACTGTGAGGGATGGGGGCGCCTGTATACTGTGAGGGATGGGGGGGCCTGTATACTGTGAGGAATGGGGGGCGCCTGTATACTGTGAGGGATGGGGGGGCCTGTATACTGTGAGGGATGGGGGGGCCTGTATACTGTGAGGGATGGGGGGCACCTGTATACTGTGAGGGATGGGGGTGCCTGTATACTGTGAGGGATGGGGGGGGCCTGTATACTGTGAGGGATGGGGGGCGCCTGTATACTGTGAGGGATGGGTGGCCTGTATACTGTGAGGGATGGGGGGGCCTGTATACTGTGAGGGATGGGGGGGCCTGTATACTGTCAGGGATGGGGGGGGCCTGTATACTGTGAGGGATGGGGGGGCCTGTATACTGTGAGGGATGGGGGGGCCTGTATACTGTCAGGGATGGGGGGGGCCTGTATACTGTGAGGGATGGGGGGGCCTGTATACTGTGAGGGATGGGGGGGCCTGTATACTGTGAGGGATGGGGGGGGGCCTGTATACTGTGAGGGATGGGGGGGGCCTGTATACTGTGAGGGATGGGGGGGCCTGTATACTGTGAGGGATGGGGGGGGCCTGTATACTGTGAGGAATGGGGGGGGCCTGTATACTGTGAGGGATGGGGGGGCCTGTATACTGTGAGGGATGGGGGGGCCTGTATACTGTGAGGGATGGGGGGCCTGTATACTGTGAGGGATGGGGGGGGCTTGTATACCCGTTGCCTGGGGGCCTGTATACCCGGTGCCTGGGGGCCTGTATGCCCCGTGCCTGGGGGCCTGTATGCCCGGTGCCTGGGGGCCTGTATACCCGGTGCCTGGGGGCCTGTATGCCCCGTGCCTGGGGGCCTGTATGCCCCGTGCCTGGGGACCTGTATGCCCTGTGCCTGGGGGCCTGTATGCCCCGTGCCTGGGGGCCTGTATGCCCTGTGCCTGGGGGCCTGTATACCCTGTGCTGGGATCTGTATACCTGTGCTGGAGTCCACCCTCCGCTTATACGCGAGTCAATAAGTTTTCCCAGTTTTTGGGGGCAAAAATAGGGGGGTCGGCTTATACACGGGTCGGCTTATACACGAGTATATACGGTAGTTTCATGCACACAAAACAGCAAACAATGCAGCAAAAACATTTTCTCTGCATTTTTTCACTTTCTCTTGATGTCAAAGCTGCCAAGAAGCTGCCATTGTGTGGATCGACTTCCACCAAGCCGGGGTGTAATGGCGGCCAACTGTCATGGTGGTCCCTACAGCTGGCAGGCTGCCCTCAACAGAATAACAAGGGGTTACAGTTGTTAATGGGAATGCAGGATCAGCCATTCACAACCAATAACGCCTAACTTCAGGTGCAACACAATAAGACGCACGTTTACTGAGCAGTTTATGATGGTGGTGATAACACTGCTCTCAACATCTCAGCCTCATATGGTGTGATGAACTCAGCTCTCTTTCTGGATGTGTGTCACTGCTCTCCTCACTCCTGCTGATTATGGCTCTATACTATACCCTTAAACTTCTCCTCACCGCCTAGATCTTGGCTTCCATGTACCTCAGGCTTACAGGAAGGTACTTCAGCTTTCTTCCCACTGGTGAAAACTCGGGATCTTATCAAGGCAGCTCTCCACACACACCCTCATTGCTTCACTACTGATCCCTAACTGTCGTTGTCTGGCAGCTGGGCACTACTGGGACTGCACAGGATACAATGTCCCATGTGGCTGCACAGATTTTACTGTGTCCCGACATTGACCACAGCAAAGGCTCTGGCTGGCCTCATTTCTCTCCACCACTGAATCCAAGGAGCACTGTTGCACCTCATAGGCTCACAGAGAGGACACTGCCCGCAAGGACTTATAGTCTACAAGGCATGGGTGAGGATACAGTAGGTGAGGAGAGAGGACCCTGCTCCTGAGGGCTCACATGCTACAAGGGATTGGTGAGGATACCATATGTGAGGAGAGAGGACCCTGCCTGTGAGGGCTGACAGTCTACAAGGGATGGATGAGGATACAGTAGGTGAGGAGAGAGGACCCTGCTCCTGAGGGCTCACATGCTACAAGGGATTGGTGAGGATACCATATGTGAGGAGAGAGGACCCTGCCTGTGAGGGCTGACAGTCTACAAGGGATGGATGAGGATACAGTAGGTGAGGAGAGAGGACCCTGCTCCTGAGGGCTCACATGCTACAAGGGATTGGTGAGGATACCATACGTGAGGAGAGAGGACCCTGCCCACGAGGGGTCACAGTCTACAAGGGATGAGGATAGATTGGACAAACGGAGAGGAACCTGCCTGCGCGGGCTCACAGTCTACAAGGGATGCATGAAGATACTATAGGTGAGTAGATAGGAACCTGTTCACAAGGGCTCACAGTCTACAATAGATGGATGACATTACAGTAGGTGAGGAGAGAGCACCCGGCCCTCGAGTGCTCACAGTCTACCAGTCTACAAAGGATGGGTGAGGATACAGTAGGTGAGGAGAGAGGATCCTGGCTGTGAGGGCTCACATTCTACAAAGGATGGGTGAGGATACAGAAGGTGAGGACCGTGCCCGCGAGGGCTCACAGTCTGCAAGGAATAGGTTAGGATACAGTAAGTGAGAACCCTGCCCTTAACGGCTCACAGTCATCAAGGGATGGCTGAGGATACACTAGGTGAAGACTCTTCCACGAAGGGTTCACAAAGGAGTGGATGAGGATAAAGCAGATGAGGACTCAGCCTGTAAGTACTCACAGTCTATAGAACTACCAGTTCTCTGAATGTTGAGCTCTATAACCTCATCCAAACCACTGATTGACAGTATTCAGCGTAAACAGAAAGTTGTCAATCAGCAGAGGGGGCAGGATTATATCGAGCTCATGAATATGGAGGAATACATGGCTGCAGGATTAGTAGTCCACTATTGATAATCTACTGCTTATAAATCAATGATTTTATCAAAAATACACTAAACAGCCCAGTAAGTGGCACATCACTGGAAACAAGATCTCTGCCTCTACATTACGCTGCTCTCAGATTAGTTGGCCTGGTGACAGATTCTCGTTAAGCTTCATTTTAGGTCACAAGATTCTTTAACCACCATATTTGCTTTATTCTCCAGTGAATTTAGTTTGATGGAGAACATATATTACTGTTTATCTTTTATCCATTATTTTTATTTCAAAGTTCAATTAAAGCTAATATGAACACACTAATAGGTTAATGAGCACATTTTTGTAGGTTTCTGGTTTACATAGTTTGGTTTTAGGGTTGTGTGATGTCTCTGTGGTTTGGAGAAGTTGGAAACATCTGATATCTAGAGATTAATGAACTCAGCGTCAGGGGAAACATTCGGGAATTGTGGAATACAATGTACCATTGGGAGGAAAGCTTGGACATCAGCCCTTGTTGAATTCAGGTTTATTTGTCATCCATAATTGTAAAATAAACTTTCCTGAAAAGGGCATGGGTCAGAAGCATTGATCTGATGTGTGCCGGAGGATGAGGAGGACAGAGGGTCATTCTATCCTCTGTACATATATATCATTCCAGAGGTATGTAGACTCTTGATGAACAAACCGTATCCAAAATCCAACAATTTATCGTGTTCTTAGATCTTAAACTGTTTACATATTGATTATTTAGAGAACATATGTGTCCCAAAATTAGGCCACAAACCCCAGCCACCCCGCAGTATATTAACCTCCCTATATATCAATGAGTAATAAGAATAACATATATTATCCAGAAGATGAGTCTGTGAGCTGCCTGTTCAGGGAAGTCTTGATTGTACGTCCTATTCTAGTGATCGTTCACATCAATAATAAGTGTTTGAAGACAAATCACCATCTGCATTAAAGTGCCCAAGTGGATTAGCCGTTCATGTTGGATCAGCTGCAGCCATAATTGGCCACCAAAGACTCTTTGCGCTATTTTTGAATCCTGCTAGATCACTTGGTCACGTTAGGTAAAATCCTTTGACAAAAGAGGCCAGCAATGCATTATATTTCTTAAATGATTCTACTTTTGGCTAAAATCATTTTTATCATTGGGTTCCATGACATTTGTTGAACCGTTTAACAAGTATAAACATGTTGTATAGCCACCATGCCGAACAAAATGAGTTAACTGAGAAGCCATACTCCATACTTGACCCTGTACATGTGTGATGCCACTACTAAATCAGCTTTAAGCACTGTAACTGATTTTCTTTCTGTACATATGTATACTGTATATACCATAGAGTTGCAATAAATTTCACAACTGTCTATATGAATACAGTGGTTATTTTTGGGTTGTTGGACAAATCGTTATCATTTCAGACATTTCTTGTGGGAAAATTTGCTTTGATACAAGTCATTTGGATTACAAGCACATTCCAGTAATGAACTATGCTCGGAATCCAAGGTTCCACTGTATATAGATAAAATATTGTGCAGATTTAGTCGGGTCAGTTTAGCAAAGACTGGGGTCTCTACAACCAGACTCTAACTAACCTGACAGCGATCACCACTATTCACAGTGAAAAGGTAATAATAAAACTATTAATTTTATACATACCTTGTGGTGTCCGTCATGTGCTTCCGCCTTCAGATATCCAGGAATCTCATAATACCATGCACCGGCGGCAGCCATATTTCCACACCGAAGTGATGGTTGTGGAAATATGGCACCCACTAGCTGTAGTGGCCCCACACACACTACCGGTATTTGGTGCCGGCAATACCGCGACTCAACGCAAACCTGAAACTGACACCTGGAAACGCTAAATGCAAAATCTGCTGCACAAGCTGCTGGTCACGCCACTGCACTCTGACTGTTATCAGACCTGTGGTAATGTCACGGTCATGTGAGCAGTCATGTGCATGGCGGAGCTTGATCACATGACCATGATATCACCAAAAGTCCTGTAATATTGCATGCCTTCACAAAATATTACAGGATTGGGAAGGAAAGGGGCAGAGAGACAACGGGAGAAAGGAGGAGTGCAGAGAGAGAACAGGTGGGAGGGGGCTAAGAGAGAATGGGAGGGAGGGGGGAAGTGAGATTATGGGAGGAGGAGGGGCAGAGAGAGAATGGGAGGGGGCAGAGAGAGAATGCACCTGAGAGGCAGAAAGAGATTGGGAGGGAGGGTGCAGAGAGAGAAGGCATTGGAGATGGAGGCGGGGGCTAGAGAGAATGCATGGGAGTGAAGGAGGAGGGAGCAAGAGAGAACAAATGGGAGAGAAGGAGGAGGGGGCAAGAGAGAACACATGGGAGAGAGAGAGGTGGGAGGCCAGAGAAAATACACAGCAGGAGGGCGGAGAGAGAGAATTCACAGGTGATAGAAGGGGGGCAAAAAGAATGCACAAGAGGGAGTATGGAGGGAGGGCCAGAGAGAGAAAGCACAGAAGGGTGGGGTGCTGAGAGAGCACACAGCAGGGTGGGGAGGGTAGAAGGAGCACACAGCAGAGAGGGAGGAGCTAAGAGAGTGCACAGCAGAGAAGGAGGGGTCAGACAGAAAATGCACAACAGGGAGGAAGAGGCAGATAAGGGGGCAGGCAGAGAACACACATCAAAGGGGGCATAGAAAGCGCACGGGGGCACAGATAATGCATGCGCACTTACGTGGCCGCTATCTTTGTTCACTTGGATATGCATCACCCCACCTCACCATTTCTACCACAAGAATATAGAAATTACAGGATAATGTCAAAGGAGAACTTGTGAGAGCTAATAAGATGGATAATAAGGTGTCTATGTCTATTTTGTATATAATAAAGGATTTCTCTGTGCGTGTGCTTTTTTCTCTTTACTGAATGTATTGCTAATAGCTGACTGTCATACAATAGCAATAGGGCTTGACATCAGCTGCCAAAAATGCTTACATCAACCTCTTTATTACCCAGTCTGCACCAATACATGGCAGATGGAAGAGTGGGGAAACCACCAGTTTTGGTGTCTCTCATGAAGGAACGAATTCTGGGTTGGCTGCTGGCTGCAATTGTCGAGCCCAGGCTTTGGGGTACTCGGGTATCAGGCGACAAGGGGTTAACGCTCCTGTTGTCACGGGGAGTGCTGGCCGCGCCTGATCCCATGTCCAGGGATATCTTCCAAAAAGGGGGGTTATTTACAGGGGATTATATACAGTTTGTCATGACGCCACCTGTAGTTTCTGGTGAGGAGTCACCGGCGCCGCCGCAGTCCGCCGGAGGTAGATGGTAATGCGGCAAGTTAGCAAAGTCCTCTACAAGTAGGGCTGGACCTCCGGGGCATCATTTCTGTAAATAGAACAAGTTCATGCAGAAGGAACTCTTGTTCACTTTTCCTCCGGGGACTTTAATGGAAACTTGTAGCAGCATCAGTTACAGTTACAGTTCAGCATCAGATGTTAAACAGGTAGCTAACGTGTGGCTGCAAGTGGATCCAGGTGATATGATGGAACCCTTGTGTGTGCCTTCGTGCTCTAACCCCATCTGTTCCTTCCTGCTTTCCAATGGGTATGAAGCCCGGTGACTTGAACTCAGCCTGACCTACGCTCTTCCTCTCACCTTCACCGCCGCTGGTGACCCTCTACTGGCTGACTGCTCGTTCATTTGGCAGTGCCTGGTACCCTATTGTGTCGGTTCTGGTGACCAGGAGACTTGTAGACTCCACGGGAGACCGGATTCTCTGTGGTCCTAAAGTATCCCACAGGTGCTTGGGTGGCCGGTAAGCTGTCTGGGAGACCCTGCTGACGGCCCTCTACTCAGACGGCTGCTCTTTCCTGGAAAACTTTCTTTCTTAGTCCCTTTCTCCTTTCTCCATTTCTCCCTGGTCCTTCAGCCGAGAGACTCCTAAACTTCAAGATTAAAGGCAAAGACCTCCTTGTTCCCCCTAGAGATGGTTTTATTCCTTCCCACCGTGTAAACTAGTGTGGGAGTGCTCATTATGGGTTCCACCCACCATCCCTGAGTCCACCTGCAGCTGGAGTATCTGCACCTCTTTTACGGGTGCAATACCCCTCTGTGACATCTACTTGGCGGGGTGCCACACAATTTTCAGAGTGGAGGGCGCCCAGAATGCTTGAGCCTCACCATGCTTAGAAATCCAGCTCCCAGCTGCCTGGGTTACCTTGGCTGGCAATAGAAAATATGAAAGAGCCCACGCCAATTTTTTAAAATTGTTTAGCTAAATAATTGAAAACAATAAGGGCTCCCCTGTATTTTTCATTGCTAGTGATGGTAACACCAACCAGCGGGGGTTGGCAGGCAGTTGTTGCTTGGTTTACCTGTGCTGGCAAAGGAAAATACAGGAAAACCCTACATATTTTTTAATTTTAAAATTAAACACTTTATTAAGAAAAAGAAACAAACAAACAGGCTTCTAAGTAAAAATATGTTTATTTACATACATTGCAAGAGACTCAGGGGGAGAGATTAGAGACCACACGTGGAAAGATATGGCCAATGCCACACAGTCTGCCCTCATCGGGATGTCACCGTGGCTGATGCATTAGAATGGGGCCCACATCTTGAATCCATTAAAAAAATTAAAAAGCGAGAGCTAAAGGGAAGGCTTACAATTAGGTGAAGGACTGTACTTTTATTCTGAATGCGATCTGACAAAAATCAGCATCAGATGCATAACACAATCAGACCATTAATGAATTAGATGCCCAATTAAAAATCAGCAATGCATCCAATGTCTGAAGTTAATTTGTTCATAATCGAGGTAATCCATAAGAGAAAAAAATTGGCCGGCCATTTCTGTCTTAGCTTTTTGTGAAAGCATAGCACAATTCAATATTCGCTGTCACATGCCTGACTCCTTTATCCAGATCTCCCAGGATTGGCTTATGCCAGGGTCACACATGGCATCCGTTATTGCCTTGGATCCGTTTTTGGGATCATCTTTTGTTCAATTTGCGTTAACGCATGGTGCACTTAAGTGTCACTCCGTTTTTCAAAAACACATGTGCTTTTGTTCAGCATCCCAAAAAAACGCTGAGTCCAGAAAAAAAATGCATGCGTTTTTTTAACATGGGGCCATATGGAGACACATTGCGTTAAACCATGTACATATAGGCACCATGCGTTAACGCATATGCGTTTTTGGTGAAAAAAACACTAAGTCCAAAAAAGTCCAGGACCTCAGAGGACACTATTGGCACCCTAAATTTAACGGATCCGTTTTTCTAAGGGCTTAAAAAAGCAGATTGGCATGTGTGACCCTGGCCTAACAGTTATAAGTTATAAAGTAGAGCATCCAACTCTGAACCAAAGTCTTCATCAATAAAAGCACGTCACACACACACACATAAGGTCGGCTTCACACCATGGCCAGATCCGATCCGGGCTGTCAAGGGTGAACCTGTAAGCCCCGGACCGGATCTGGAGACAGAACCAGAGGGCCAAATATGCCCTCGGTCCGGTATACTGCCGGATGCCTCAATTGCAGCCGCAGCTGCTATAATACAGGACCGCGGCTTGCTCCCTGAACTGTCAGCAAGGGACATCTCCGTGGTGCTGAAGTTCAGCGCCGAGCGGCACTCAGCTTCAGCACCCGGCGTCCGGCTCCCTGTTGCAGCTACGGTGCGATCCGGCGCCATAGACCCCTATGTTAGGAGGCGTCGGATCACACCGGACCCTGGAGGATCAGGGAGCATCCAGGAGGATCAGCTTTTTTCCCCGACACAAAAATGCTGCATGCAGCATTTTTGTGTCTGGGACAAAAATCCAAATCCTCCCGTACTCTCCCGGACAGATGGAAACTGGATGGCAGATAGTATGCTATGGGGCCGAAATCCAGTCCAGGGTTGTCAGGTTCATCCCTGACAGCCCCGGATCGGATCTGGCTGTGGTGTGAAGCCGGCCTAAGCTGTTTACCTGATGAAGACGTTGATTCAAAGTTGAAAATGCATTTGTTTTAGCACTTTTAATAACATATATTTATTTGATTAAATCGTTTTACTTTTTTAGAATTATAAGAAAGCCAATTTGAGATCAAGCTCTGCAGCTTCTTCTACCAGCTGAAACTGCCTGATACAGCCTCATTCTCTCCTATTGTTATTAATCTGCCATGTCAGAAGTGGCCGTTTTTGCTGTTATTACAATCTCATTTCTGCACTGACTGTCCCATTTTTTGTTCTTGTAAACAGTTGAAGAGATATTGGACTTTTTATTTCGTAATAACTTTTTTGTGTTTACAAGGGGATGTCGCTCGTAGGATTCTCTCTTGATGTCTTTAGGATGCTCTGCATAATTACATAGCAAATTACCCTATATAAAAGGCCCATATCTCTGATCACAATTAGGGGATTTTTTTTTAAAAAAAGGAAAACTTTGTGGACAAGCAGCAATAAAATAAATGAAAAACCTAGCGACTTTTGAATTAGTGACCGGTTCTATTTAAATATGAATACTCCTTTAATTATAAGTAGTGGATGGGCGAATTCCTCGCTACTATTCGGGACTCGCCCGAATAGTAGCGGACTCGGGGGACTCGTTTCTCGCCGAGTTTCCTTAGGAATTACTCGGGGTAGCGAGTCCCTGTACTTTTGCAGTGTATCTATACAGATACACTACAAAAGTACCCTAAAAGTTAATCTAAGGGGTTAAAAACAATAAACATTCATACTCACCTCCTGTACTCCGCTGTACCGAGAGCTGAAGGATCCACCGGGAGAAGATGGGGAAAAGGACCTTACAGTTCAGCCAATCAGCATTCGGCTAGCGGTCACATGGGTTTGTCATGTGACCACAGTGCAGACGTGTCACAACCCATGTGACCGCTAGCCGAATGCTGATTGGCTGAACTGAAGGTCCTTTTCCCCATCTTCTCCCAGTGGTCTCGGAGGTCCTGTAACAGCCAGAGGTCTTCGGTACCGGTCCGGTAAATAAGGTACAGGAGTACAGGAGGTGAGTATTAATGTTTATTGTTTTTAACCCCTTAGATTAACTTTTAGGGTACTTTTGTAGTGTATCTTATAGATACACTGCAAAAGTACAGGTTACTACTCGGACTCGCTGGACTTGCAACGATTACCGAGTCTCGGACCCGGACTCGTTAGTCCGAGTATTTCAGGATTCGCCCATCCCTAATTATAAGTGCTCCAGTATAGAAGCATTAACTTCACGTTAGTTACAATCACTAACTATATAATAATCTGCATATTGTACAGGTCTGCTGTTCATCTGCTATTGTCACCCTCATCCATCCACATTGTTTTATTATGTGTTTGCTTTTAATTTCTGTGTTTTTCTATATTTTGTCGCACTTGGCCTGCTCACTACTCTACACTTTCTCCCTTGATGAGTGTAGGCTTTAATTGGAACCATAATCATTTTGCTCTAATATCTGAATTATTTTCTGTCAAATGTAAAACTCCTGTCCCAGAAACATTATAATCATACAGTTGTGGCCAAATGTATTTACACCCCTGCAATTCTGTCAGATAATACTCAGTTTCTTCCTAAAAATGATTGCAATCACAAATTCTTTGGTATTATTATCTTCATTTAATTTGTCTTCAATGAAAAAACACAAAAAGAATTGTCCTAAAGCCAAATTGGATATAATTCCACACCAAACATAAAAAAGGGAGTGGACAAAAGTATTGGCACTGTTAGAAAAATCATGTGATGCTTCTCTAATTTGTGTAATTAACAGCACCTGTAACTTACCTGTGGCACCTAACAGGTGTTGGCAATAACTAAATCACACTTGCAGCCAGTTGACATGGATTAAAGTTGACTCAACCTCTGTCCTGTGTCCTTGTGTGTACCACATTGAGCATGGAGAAAAGAAAGAAGACCAAAGAACTGTCTGAGGACTTGAGAAACCAAATTGTGAGAAAGCATGAGCAATCTCAAGGCTACAAGCCCATCTCCAAAGACCTGAATGTTCCTTTGTCTACCGTGCACAGTGTCATCAAGAAGTTTAAAGCCCATGGCACTGTGGCTAACCTCCCTAAATGTGGACGGCAAAGAAAAATTGACAAGAGAATTCAAAATTGTGCGGATGGTGGATAAAGAACCTCGACTAACATCCAAACAAGTTCAAGCTGCCCTGCAGTCCGAGGGTACAAAAGTGTCAACCCGTACTATCGGTCGGTGTCTGAACGAAAAGGGACTGTATGGTAGGATACCCAGGAATACCCCACTTCTTACCCCGAGACATAAAAAAGCCAGGCTGGAGTTTGCCAAAACTTACCTGAGAAAGCCTAAAACGTTTTGGAAGAATGTTCTCTGGTTAGATGAGACAAAAGTAGAGCTTTTTGGGCAAAGCATCAACATAGAGTTTACAGGAGAAAAAAAGAGGCATTCAAAGAAAAGAACACGGTCCCTACAGTCAAACATGGCGGAGGTTCCCTGATGTTTTGGGGTTGCTTTGCTGCCTCTGGCACTGGACTGCTTGACCGTGTGCATGGCATTATGAAGTCTGAAGACTACCAACAAATTTTGCAGCATAATGTAGGGACCAGTGTGAGAAAGCTGGGTCTCCCTCAGAGGTCATGGGTCTTCCAGCAGGACAATGACCCAAAACACACTTCAAAAAGCACTTGAAAATGGTTTGAGAGAAAGCACTGGAGACTTCTAAGGTGGCCAGCAATGAGTCCAGACCTGAATCCCATTGAACACCTGTGGAGAGATCTAAAAATGACAGTTTGGAGAAGACACCCTTCAAATATCAGGGACCTGGAGCAGTTTGCCAAGGAAGAATGGTCTACAATTCCAGCAGAGCATTGTAAGAAACTCATTGATGGTTACCGGAAGCGGTTGATCGCAGTTATTTTGGCTAAAGGTTGTGCAATCAACTATTAGGCTGAGGGTGCCAATACTTTTGTCTGGCCCATTTTTGGAGTTTTGTGTGTAATGATGAATGTTTTGCTTCTTTTGTGTTTTTTCATTGAAGACAAATTAAATGAAGATAATAATACCAAATAATTTGTGATTGCAATCATTTTCAGGAAGAAACTGAGTATTATCTGACAGATGTCAATACTTTTGGCCACAACTGTATGTGATGCCATGCAGAATTAGGCGTCGCAAATATCAGCAATTATCTATAAACTCTGGTGATGTGGGAAATCAGCTCTTTGGCTATTTTCATACATGCAGATGTGACCAGTGAAGCATGGTGGTAAGCAGACCCTATTGGAGAACTAATGAGCCCAGGAGGAGCAACAGTGCTCTCCATCGATTCAATGGTGCTGGAGGAAAAGGAGGCCAGCCAGAGCCTTTGCTGTAGTCGCTGTCAGGACACAGCAAAACCTGAGCAGCCACATGGGACATAGTGTCCTGTGCAGTCCCATTAGGGCTCAACTGCCAGAGAACGATAGTCAGGGATCAGCAGTGAAGAGATGGTGTGTGTGGAGAGCTACCTTGAGGAGATCCTGAGTTGTTGGCATTGGAAGAAAGCTGAAGTACCTTACTGTAAGACTAAGTCTAAGGTACCTCGTGGAAGCCAAGGTCCAAGTGGAAAAGATAAGTTTGAGGGTGTAGTATAGAGCCATAATCAGCAAGATTGAGGAAAGCTGCAACACACTGCCAGAAAGCTAGCTGAGCTCCACACACCATCAGAGGCTACGACTCTCTATGTTGAACTGTGCAAAGTTGTAATAATCAACATCAAAAGCTCCAGTAAAAGTGAGTTTATCTGTTGTACCTTAGTAATAGACATTAATTATTAAGAACGGCTGATCCTGCATCCCCATCCACAACTTTAAGCCAATCTAATTCTGCTGAGAACGGCCTGCCAGCCAGAGAAACCACCGTGACAGTTGGTCACCATTACACCCCGGCTCAGTGGAGGCTGAACCAGATAAATATGGCTTAATGTAAGATACCTTGAGCTTGCAGACTAGCAGGGCAGTCACCTATAGGAACATAAAGCAATGTTATCTACGTGATAGCACTGGAAAATGAAGTCTGACATTTTACAGATATGGGAAATTGCAGTCTGTTGTTGTATTTTGATATGAAGCCTACA
The DNA here is from genome assembly GCA_033576535.1 of Allobates femoralis. Taxonomy (NCBI): domain Eukaryota; kingdom Metazoa; phylum Chordata; class Amphibia; order Anura; family Aromobatidae; genus Allobates; species Allobates femoralis. Next base: position 61,474,224 of record JARQOC010000008.1, on the reverse strand, counting down.
GTGTGAAAACCAAATTGTCCTCCCAAATATTATACAAGAGAGGTTGGGTTATTCTGCTCTAATTTTTGTGTGAGAGCAAATATGATGCTAGACAACTAGATGGCGGCCCGATTCTAAAGAATCGGGTAGTCTAGAATCCATATATAGTTTATTTACTAATAGTTACGGGAGTGCGGTGAAAGTAATTGTGTGTATACAGGCGGCTTTGTGGGTAGCAGAGTATACAGGCGGCTCTGTGGGTAGCAGAGTATATGGTGGCTCAGTGGTTAGCACTGCGCGGTGGCTCAGTGGTTAGCACAGCGCGGTGGCTTAGTGGTTAGCAATGCGTGGTGGCTCAGTGGTTAGCAGTGAGTGTGGTGAAAGTGGTCAGTGCGGTCAGCGCAGTGCCGTGGGCAGAGTGGTCAGCGCAGTGCCGTGGGCAGAGTGGTCAGCGCAGTGCCGTGGGCAGAGTGGTCAGAGCAGTGCTGTGGGCAGAATGGTGAGCGCAGTGCCATGGGCAGAGTGGTCAGCGCAGTGCCGTGGGGAGAGTGGTCAGCGCAATGCCATGGGCAGAGTGGTCAGCTCAGTGCTGTGGGCAGAGTGGTCAGCACAGCGCCGTGGGCAGAGTGATGAGTGCAACGCCGTGGGCAGAGTGGTCAGCACAGTGCCGTGGGCAGAGTGGTCAACGCAGTGCCGTGGGCAGAGTTTTGAGTGCAGTGCCGTGGGCAGATGGAGCCAGCGCCTGGGCAGTGGTCGTGCAGTCCGATGGGCTCATGCCAGAGTGGTTAGGCGAGCTGCGTGGGAAGAGGGTTGGCAGCACACTACACAACACCTATTACATTGAAACACTTACCTTACTGTAAGACCCTGTCTATCGTACCCCGTGGAAGCCAAGTCAGTACATAGTTGAGGGTGATCGACCATGATCCAATTGGACGCTGGAAGTCCGCGAGATCCCGGAGCTCATCAGGATCCAGTACCTTCTGGGCGGCACATGTCGATAGATAATCAAAGGCCGGACGAGTTCTGTGTAAGTAAGTGGTAATTGTTGTGTAGAAAGGCGGAAGTCGGCAACTGACAAAGCTGACCTTCGGCTTTATAAGATCGTAGGTTGAAATTCCCACATTGAATCAAAAATTAACATCTCGGTCAATGAGTAACATAGTTTTAAATGTTAAGGAAGGCTTAAGTCCATCTAGTTCAACCAAGCCCTATGGGAACCAACACCCCAAATGATCCACCGGACAGTTAATATGAGTCCTACCAGTTCACAGACATTGGGGCAATTCGTTTTGCTAAATAAATTTAGAGAAGCTAAGTATAACCAAATTGTACTTAATAAATCTGAGAATGGGTTTACAGCTGGTTTGTCTGCGTCATTTTGTGTGGAGCTGTCGCCTGCACTGATGCCCCCCCCCTTCATAAAGCCTTCGGGTAGGCAGAAAATGCCCGCTGTATTTCTGTTGCTGGATGAGATTATGAATTACATCGTGTCTGCTTCTAGGTCAGCGGTTCACAGGGGCTCATTTTAGTGCGCGTTGTTTTACACGCGTCTTTTCAAGGGATAAAAACGGCGTAGTGAAAAAAAGGTCGAGGAGGGAACAAATGCATCGTAATTGCGCTTTTCTACGCGGTTTTTTCCAGTGCTTTATGGGGCTATGGAGAACATGACAGGTCACCGCCGCGATGTAAAAACAGTGGAAGAATGTCAGTCAGTCTTGGCAGTGTCGTCAGCGCCGTCAATATGTGCCAGAACGCTGAGGGTAAAGTGTACGGCACGTCTGAAAGGCACAAAGTGAGATGTCCATTGCCTTGCGTGGAAACGCAGCAGCCACATGCGTTTGGTGGCAATAGCGCGTAAAAAGGGCGAAGTACGCAGCGTGTGAACAGCAGTGGCACTGGACGCTCATCAAAAGGCAGGGCTACAATCGTGCTCATGCCGTAGCCCTCCCCCTTCATGGCGCGCCAGGCGTCCTTAGAAGGTTAGAGGGGCGATCGCTACTCAGGCAGAGACAGACAGTGGATTTCGGCTTGCACAGAAGGGCTTCACTGCAATGGGGAGTGTAGGGGGTAGGCACGAACAAATGCAGAGGACAGAGCGAGGTACAGCCCGTTCGTCAAGTGTATTAAGTTCAATTGCGAAATGTCTTGTGCTTATACTAAACTGTTTGATTTTGCAAAAACATGCCAAAATGTGTGTCTGGTAAGGACAACATATTATCAGCGGTGGGGCTTTTGGCGTTGTTCCCTTTAACATGTGATCCAGAGGAAGGTAAAAAAAAAACGTGGCAACACTAAGCTCCACATTGGGGAAAAAAATTCCTTCTCGACAGCAATCAGACTAGTTCCCTGGATCAACGCCCTATCAAAGAATCTAGTATATATAACTGGTAATATTATATTTTTCAAGAAAGGCATCCAGGCCCTTCTTACATTTTATTAGTGAATCACTCCTTACAAGATCATACAGCAGAGAGTTCCACAGTCTCACTGCTCCTACAGTAAAGAATCCACGTCTGTGATTATGATTAAACCTTCTTTCCTCCAGACTTGGAGGATGCCCCCTTGTCCCCGTCTCAAGACTAGATGTAAAAAGATCGTTAGAGAGGTCTCTGTACTGTCCCTTCATAGATTTGTACATTGTTATAAGATCACCCCTACGCCTTCATTTTTCCAAACTAAATAACCCCAAGTTTAATAACCTGTCTAAGGCGGCCGTCACACGGAACGATTTCTTGCCCGATATCGTTTAAGCGATCTCCTTTTTGATCGCTTAAGCGATATCGGGCAAGAAATCGTTGCATGTAATCAAGCGATTTACGATGGTAAATCGCTTGATCGTGACATCGCTGATCTGAGCTCCGGTATAACACCACGATGAGCGATTTTCCAGCGCAGAGTCTATGCTGGGAGATGGTAACTATGGTACACGTCGGGTAACTAAGCGACGCGCGGCGCCTAGTTACCCGATGTGTACCATAGTTACCAGCGAGATCGCGGCTCCACATCGCTGGTGAGTCTGTCTGTGTGACACTCACCATATGGAGCGAAAATGAAGATTGCGCGTGCACGTGATCAGCATTACAATATCAGCTAGAGATATCTCAGCGTGTGACGGCCCACTAAGGCTGCCTTCATACTGCAGAAGCAATCTGCTAAGCGTTTTGCGATTGCATTTCAGAGCATCTGAAAGCGACCCGTCCCCCTATGTAATTAAATGGTGGAGCGCGGTCTGCAGATGCTTGCGGAACCGCCGTGCGCTTCATTGCCCGCCTCAGTATCTGTGCGCACGCGGATGCCTGCGCACAAATCCACACACTCCCGCCGCACCATGGTACGTGAGATGTCGCTCCATGTGCAGGCGGGTGTGGATGTGCCAGGCATTCCGTTGGCACAGATCACTAATGGCGGGCAATGTAGAGCGCACGGCGGTCCGCAGCATCTGCAGACCGCCGTGCGCACATTATAAACATAGGGCCGCGTCTGCATGCAGATGCTTGTAGATGCAATCTGCAAAGCTGCAGATGCATCTGCAAGTCTGAAGCCAGCCTTAGTATTGCAGACCCCCCAGTCCTCTAATAACCTTGGTCGCTCTTCTCTGCACCCGCTTAGTTCAGCAATGTCTTTCTTATACACCGAGACCAGAATTGTACTTTATTTCCCCCACAGCATCAAACTTCTTTGTGATGAGACATCTACTTGATCTCGTATTCTCTTCCAGTGGCGGACAATTACAGTATGCTGCTGAGTCTTCAAAATCGTTCCCAACATCATTCAAACTGACGTCAGGAACGATGTTGAAACGATATAATTGTTGCGTTGTTGCGTGTAAACGCACGATTCAACAACGATAGTTGTTCCAGTCAGAGTTGACAGGTTTCCTGCATGCATTCGTGTGACACAGCAATAGCGATGTCACGGTTGACTTCGCCATTCACAGCAGTGAGCAGGATTGTTCGCAACACTGCAAACGATCCTGCTCACAACATCATCACAATATCTGGATGTGTGACAGCTCACCAGTGATGTTGAATAGCTGTGAAAAAAATCAGCGCGCTCCTGAGATCGCAAACAACATCGTTGTTAAGTTGCAACCGTGTAACAGTACCTGTAGCTGTTTCCAGGAAATGCAGTCACTCTTCTGCCCTGCAGTCCACAAATTGATAGGGGGCTAGCAGTCATACCTAGGAGCAATTCCAGGCAGCTATGAAGCTGTAATTTGGTAACAAAGTTGTCCTAGTTTTCTACAGGTACCGTTTCATGGTACAACTTAACAACGATGTTGTTTGCGATCTCGGGAGCACGCTGATTTTTTTCACAGCTGTTCAACATCGCTGGTGAGCTGTCACACGTCCAGATATCGTGGACAATTCACCAATGATGGTGTGAGCAGGGATCGTTCGCAAACACCGCGAACGATCCCTGCTCACTGCTGTGAATGGGCGAAGTCAGCAGTGACATCGCTATTGTGGTGTCACACCGAACTATGCCGCAGGTTGCTTAAGTTGAAGTTGACAGGTTTTCCTGCATGCAGTAAAACCTGTCAACTCCGACTTCAATAACTATCATTGTTGAATCGTGCGTTTACACACAACGACGCAACAACGATGTTGTTTCAACATCATTCCTGACGTCACTAATGAAAGATGTCAGGAATGATGTTAAAGGTGTAACGGGGCCTTACAACTGACATGATCATTTTAAGAGATACAATACATCTGATGCCTCCAAACTGTACCAGATACAGCGGGATAGTGCCAGAATTCTAGGGATGACAAAATTAGACAGGAGGGGCACTCCTAAGGGCATTACCCGGTGGTCTAGTGAGGGGGGTTTAGAAAGTCACTAACCTGTCCTGGTTGTACTACCTGTACAACCAAGATCATCAGGTGTTTTGCCGCACACCAAGCGGGGCCAGGCACTTTTGGGTACGTTATGACTCAAGTGATGGTGCGTTCACAGCAGGACCTGTGAGCAAGGTCTCTAAAGTTGATTCTTCTGGCCGTTTTCTTACCCGCAGCAGCACACACTAAGCCCCCAAGAGGGTTGAGTGAATGCAAATTGTAGAAGTAGTCGCATCCCTCCTCTAGGAAATATGCAAATTTGCACTTCAGTGAGGCAGTGAATAAACTCCAGCGCCACCTTTAGGTAGCTTCTCATAGTCATAGTTGACTTTCTGACAAGCCTTTTAATATGACTAGGGATTTGTGCCAGATCAGAACCCCAAACTACAGACGCTGCATTTCGGGGTAACTGCCCCTCATCAGTGTAATGTGTGGGATATTTTGATTTGGCTCTGTGAGTGGGCTAAGATGAGGTCTGGGGAACTTGCTATCTAACTTATGGAGAGGAGTTTGCCTGCAACCATAAGAAGACAGTTAAGTAGGTGTTGCATATTTCCTAGAGGAGGGATGCGGCTTTTAATCTCCTTACCTACTTAACTTTCTTCTTATGGTTGCAGGCAAACTCCTCTCCATAAGGTAGATAGCAAGTATCCCAGACCTCGTCTTAGCCCACTCACACAGCCAGATCAGAATATCCCACACACTACACTGATGAGGATCAGTTACCCCGAAACGCAGCGTCTGTAGTTTGGGGTTCTGATCTGGCACAAATCCCAGTTATATTAAAAGGCTTCTCATGCAAAAAACCTTGTCCATTAAACGTGTAAAGTACTCTGCAGTAAAAGAGTTAAAAATGCAAGTGCAGTAAAAAATTTAAATAAACAGGATACTTGGTCCATATGTTTTTTGCGCATAAAATGTACTTCAAGCTGCTTCACCTCTTCACGGTGTACACATATCGAAGCAGTCCTATCTGTTGTATTAAAAAAACCTGATCAAGTAAAAGTGTACCTAGTGAACAGGGTCCAAACAGTTCCAGTGTCCAATATGGACTAAGGTTGGAAGTAGCTTTTTGTGTGCAGAGCCCAGGTGAGGGGCAGGGAACTCACATCTCTTGCAAGGCAAGAGGCAATTTTACACAAAACTAATGAACCCTGCACACAAAGAACGCGTCTGTATGATCACGTTCATACCGCCAAAAAATCTATATATATTTATATTTTTACTGCACTTGCATCTTTAACTTGTTTACTGCAGAGTACTTTACACGTTTACTGGACAAGGTTTTTTGCATGAGATTTTTTGGCGGTATGAACGTGCCTTGCAAGAGATGTGAGTTCCCCGCCCCTCACTCTGGGCTCTGCACACAAAAAGCTACTTCCAACCTCAGTCCATGTCGGACACTGGAACTGTTTGGACCCTGTTCACTAGGTACACTTTTACTTGATCAGGTTTTTTAATACAACAGATAGGACTGCTTAGATATGGGTACACCGTGATGAGGTGAAGCAGCTTGAAGTACATTTTAAACGTATGGACCAAGTACCCTATTTATTTATATTTGTTACTGCACTTGCATTTTAATCTTTTTTACTGCAGATTACTTTACACGTTTAATGGACAAGGTTTTTGCATGAGATTTTTTGGCGGTATGAATGTGATCATACAGATGCGTTCTTTGTGAGCAGGGTTCATTAGTTTTGTGTAAAATTGCCTCTTGCCTTGCAAGAGATGTGAGTTCCCGCCTCTCACTCTAGGCTCTGCACACAAAAAGCTGCTTCCAACCTCAGTCCATGTCAGACACTGGACCTGTTTGGACCCTGTTTACTAGGTACACTTTTACTTGATCAGGTTTTTTTAATACAACAGATAGGACTGCTTCGATATGGGTACACCATGATGAGGTGAAGCAGCTTGAAGTACATTTTATGCACAAAAACCGTATGGACCAAGTACCCTGTTTATTTATATTTTTTACTGCACTTGCATTTTTAACTTTTTTACTGCAGAGTACTTTACACGTTTAATGGACAAGGTTTTTTGCATGAGATTTTTTGGCGGTATGAATGTGATCATACAGACGCATTCTTTGTGTGCAGGGTTCATTAGTTTCATATTAACAGGCTTGTCAGAAAGTCGACTATGACTATGAGGAGCTACCTAAATGTGGCGCTAGAGTTTATCCACTTCCTCACTAAAGTGCAAATTTGTTTAATTATAGAAGTAGTAATGTGTAAACGGGGCACCAGAGAAGATGTCAGAGAGTGTGATCGCTCCTAAGGTAGTTAAATCACATCACAGGGATATGATTAAACTATCTTAGGGATGGTCACCCTCTCTGGCATCTTCTCTGGTGCCCGGTTTATACACTACTACTTCTACAATTTGGATTCGTGGGGATGTCTTGCTGCATTGTTTTCAATTGTACTTGCATCTTTAGAATGCTGACAGAGTTGAATACATTGTTGGAGCGTAGAGTCATTACGTTTATGCTTCACCATTCATCTGTGTTGTCATTGGTTCAATGTCGGAGATGATTGTCACTTTTCAACATGGCAATGGGGCTATGTGAGTAATATGTTTAATTTATTCAACAGAGTTTAGGGGCAACATACTGGAGGACGGTTAGCAATGTGTGGTATCAAATTGTGTGGGAGGGTCTATGGGAGCTTCATTCTATGTAGAGCTCATTAGAGTTGGGCCCACTGTGGGACTATGACACTATGTGAGGGCATTGTGGGGCATCAAAGTGTTGGAGGTGCACTGTGGGAGCATCATACTGTGTGAGGGACACTCTGCAGGAATCTTTGCAAGTGTGGGACTGGTGGGGCAAAATTCTGTTTTTGGGACACTAAGATAACCATAATTTGTTGTGGCACTAAAGAGGGCATCATTATGTACGTGACTACTTTGGAGCATTAAGCTATTTGTGAGGGGGCTATATGATGGAATCTTTTTAGTCTTATAATGTGTGGGGTCACACATTATAAGTCATGGCCAAAAGTTTTGAGAATGATACAATTATTAATTTTTACAAAGTCTACTGCTTCAGTTTTACTAATGGCAATTTTCATATACTCTAGAATGTCATAAAGAGTGATCAGCTTAACAGCAATTACTTGCAAAGTCAATATTTGCCTAGAAAATGAACTTTAACCCCCAAAACACATTTCAACATCATTGCAGTCCTGCCTTAAAAGGAGCAGCTAACATCGTTTTAGTGATTGTTCCATTAACACAGGTGTGGGTGTTGATGAGGACAGGGCTGGCGAACAATCAGTAATGATTAAGTAAGAATGACACCACTGGACACTTTAAAAGGAGGCTGGTGCTTGGTATCATTGTTTCTCTTCAGTTAACCATGGTTATCTCTAAAGAAACACATGCAGCCATCATTGCACTGCACAAAAATGGCCTAACAGGGAAGAGTATCGCAGCTAGAAAGATTGCACCTCAGTCAACAATCTATCGCATCATCAAGAACTTCAAGGAGAGAGCTTCCATTGTTGTCAAAAAGGCTCCAGGGCGCCCAAGAAAGACCAGCAAGCGCCAGGACCGTATCTTAAAACTGTTTCAGCTGCGGGATCGGACTACCAGCAGTGCCGAGCTTGCTCAGGAATGGCAGCAGGCTGGTGTGAGTGCTTCTGCATGCACTGTTAGGCGGAGACTCTTTGAGCAAGGCCTGGTTTCAAGGAGGGCAGCAAAGAAGCCACTTCTCTCCAGAAAAAACATCAGGGACCGACTGATATTCTGCAAACGGTACAGGGAGTGGACTGCTGAGGACTGGGGTAAAGTCATTTTCTCTGATGAATCCCCTTTTCGATTGTTTGGGACATCTGCAAAACAGCTTATTCGGAGAAGAAGAGGTGAGCGCTACCACCAGTCTTGTCTCATGCCAACTGTAAAGCATCCTGAAACCATTCATGTGTGGGGTTGCTTCTCAGCCAAGGGAATCGGCTCACTCACAGTCTTGCCTAAAAACACAGCCTGAATAAAGAATGGTACCAGAATGTCCTCCAAGAGCAACTTCTTCCAACCGTCCAAGAGCAGTTTGGCGCCCAACAATGCCTTTTCCAGCATGATGGAGCACCTTGCCATAAAGCAAAGGTGATAACTAAATGGCTCAGGGAACAAAACATAGAGATTTTGGGTCCATGGCCTTGAAACTCCCCAGATCTTAATCCCGTTGAGAACTTGTGGTCAATCATCAAGAGACGGGTGGACAAACAAAAACCAACAAATTCTGGCAAAATGCAAGCATTGATTATGTAAGAATGGACTGCTATCAGTCAGGATTTGGTCCAGAAGTTGATTGAGAGCAGCCAGGGAGAATTGCAGAGGTCCTGATGAAGAAGGGTCAACACTGCAAATATTGACTTGCTGCATTAACTCATTCTAACTGTCAATATAACCTTTTGGTATCATAATATGATTGCAATTATATTTCTGTATGTGATATAAACATCAGACAAACACAAATAAAAATCAGAGGGCAGCAGATCGTGTGAAAATATAATTTTGGTGTCATTCTCAAAACTTTTGGCCATGACTTTATACAAGAGGTATTAAAGTAGGTATTAAAGTGTGTAGAAACTCTAAGGGCTTTAATAGGAGTACTCTTTGTGTCAGTGCTGAAAAGGGATGGTTCTAGGTTTGTAGTGTCTAAACTCAGGCTCTAATACCCATTTTCCAGCAACTACTGTGAACAACTGGGTGACTGACGTAGCAGATCAATGACACCATGTACATCTCACATTCAGCTCCAGGCTATCCCTGAGATTAAGTTGATTTTGGTGCCTCCAATTGCATTCGACAACCAAGAAGACTAAATAAAAAGGAGAAATAACTCATAAACTCTCACTTTGATCTTTGATCTCTACAGTATTGGCCTTTTTTGGACATTATTGCAAGAGGAAACCTGCTTGCGGAGAACACCATATCAGTGAAAATGTGCTGTCTCGTTGGCATACAAATATCAGTAGAAAGCACATATTTATTTACAGTTGTTTCTCCCTCTATAATTTACCATGTGCCAAGAAAAAGAAGAGGAATGAAGATAGAAGTCATGTGCTAATTCTGCATGTAGACCACTTTATCGTTAGCCTTTTATTTACAGACTCTTGCCCGTAGACATTTATGCTGTTGTTCCTCAGAGTCTGAGCCAAGCCGTAGCCTCTCCAAAGTGTCACAGCTGTGATATGATTCAAGAGATTTTCTCAATTCTGTTAAAGTCCTCCACAGCAGGATTACCAATCATTCTATTTGATTTCTTAATAAGCAGAGCCTCATCTCTGTATTTGGAGCAATATATTTGCATAGAAAATGTACTAAGCAGATTGGGATTAATCTCAAGCAAAGACAATCCAACACATGATTCCAATCTACAAAATAGAGAAAGAATCCCACAGAAAAATTACAATTATTGCACTTTTTGCTAAAAATTGATTTTCCCCCAAGACTTCAATTTGCTTTATATCATCGGCTTTTTTAGTCTGTTAGTACTGGTTAATAATAAATACTCTTTTAGGAAATCACTCATAGCATGTATTAAAATGCTGTCTTAGGCTGGCTTCACACCACGGCAAAGTCCGGTCCGGGGCTATCCGGTGTAAACCAGACAGCCCCGGAGCGGTTTTTGGCCCCATAGTAGCCTATGGGGCCGGATGGAGCCGGATGGCAGCTCTCTGCCATCCAGTTCAATCTCTGCGGTGGAATCCAGGAGAAATCGGATTATTCTCACCCGACACAAAAAAGTTGCTTGCAACGTTTTTGTGTCCGGGGAGAAAAATCTCCCTAAAGAACCAGATCCTGGATTTTTCCGGATTCTTCCAGATCCGGGGCAATCCGGTTCTCCCTATCATGGGAGCCTATGGGGCCGGACACCGGCGGCTACATGCCGCTGTCGTTTCAGTACCGCGGCTAGCTCCACGATCTTGAAAAAATAGCAGCTGCGGCTGCAATTACAGCCATCCAGCTGCACACAGGACCGGAGGGAACATTTGGCCCTCCGGTTCTGTGTGCTGATCTGGTCCAGGGCAGTCAGGTTCATGCCTGACAGCCCCGGATCAGACCTTGCCATGGTGTGAAGCCAGCCTTAAAGGGAACCAGTTAGTCGGGTCACCTCTCCTAAGCTGTCTATTTGTCCATGTAGGTCATAGGAAGCTTAATAAAATGACACCTTAATATTGTGAACTGATGTTTTATTCCAGAGAAATCTACTTTTTACATTTATGTAAATGAGCTGTTCCAGGCTAGGGGCTGGACACTGATCTGCATGAGATTCTGCCACCAAAGATTATTATTTTTAATAAAAGAAGGTGTGGCCAGTATGAAACATGTAACTAACACATAACAGTTTAAGAAAAAATCTATCAAGCCGATCTCCTTGGATGAGTTGTGGTGTTTTATTAAAATAAGATGCTTCAAAACAGACAAGGCAGTGTGCACGGCAAAAAGGCCAACGCGTTTCGATGCTCAGGTCTTAATTATGGCTACAAAGTGAGGGATGAAGATGTGGTTTAAATACTCAGCCTTCAATTAGTGCACAGATGTGAAGATAATTAAAAACATTAGAAATCTGCTATAACAAACATAATAACTGTTACAAAGTGCATATAACAAAAAATGAAATACAAAAACATGGCAGAAAAAGAAACTTAATATTATAGAATTACATCCTGTCTAATGTTTAATCCTAACGGGGCACAGGAACTGAGGCAGAATATCCATTTCAGGCGTAAAAATAAAGAATTGTTAAAGCATTATACTTACCAATCTCTGCGTAGAGGTCGATTCCGGGTCTCACTCTGTGACATCGACTGTGATTGGCTGTTGAGCCTCACCCATTGTGCCTGCAACCACAGATGCAATGGCTTTGGCATAACAGCCAATCACAGATGCTGTCATGGAGAATGGGCATCAGTGAGTGGCTGTTTACAGTCTGCAGTGAATATTTCATGAGGTTAATGAGCGGGACTCGGAAGTGACAGCAGTGCCAAGACTGGTGGGTATAATGCTTCATGCAGGACTTCTCAGTAAAGTCTGTGTTCAGAGTCTGCGCCCAAACGCTAAGGCTACCGCGGTTTTTGTCTGTCAGATTCTGTCCGGTGTTTTGCAGGATGCACTGGACAGAACCTGACTGCACCGTACGAGCACAAACTGAGGGCAAATATGCCCTCCGATCCTGTCTTTTGCAGGATTTGCTTGTGCTTGTGGCTGCTGCTGTCGGCGGTGCTGAAATTTCAGCTCGCGTGTGCAGGAGAGCTGTCCGCGTGCTGAAATTTCAGCCGTTGGTACACTGGAGCTCTCCATGGTGCTGAACTTCAGAGCCGGCTCTGAAATGCTTCTGCTGTCGATGGTGATCAAACGCGGCTGGATTTCAGAGCCGCCACTCTTCAGTACCAGGCATCCGTAAAATGTTCTTGTTTTATGCTGGATCCAGGGCGATCCGGCACCCATAGACTCCCATGTTACGGGCGCCCGATCACCGCAAATCCAGGAGGATACAGTTTTCTTTGTTTTTTGCACCAGACACAAACAAATGATGCAGACTCCGATTTTGTGTCCGGTGCAAAAAACGAACACAACCGCATCCGGGCAAAAGAGGCACAAAACCGGATGTCAAATAAGACTAATCCAGCACCATAGGGTCACATGGGGGCAAAACCGGATCAGGTTCTGTCCTGTTCAAACTGGACAGAACCTGAAACCACAAAACCGTGGTGTGAAGCCGGCCTTAGGTCTTCAGTACGGACTCTGAACTTTACATGATGTGACGATACCGCCCATCTTTAGTAGGCATGTTGGTTCTAGTAAAACTAGATTCGATACCTATTGACTTCCATTATAGTCGATGCCGGATCCTGCCAGATCCAGCAAGATGCATTTTTTTGCCGAGGACAACAAATATTGCATGTAACGTTTATTGGGCACATCAAAACACTGCATCCCACCTGATTCGGGAGCAACCTGTAACGGCTGGATGCTACTGGATGCAACCGAACACCACTAATAGTGAATGGACAAAAAATGGATCTGGGACGGATTTAAAAAATGCTGATGCAAAAGCAGTTTATGGGATGCATTTCTAAAGTATATTGATGAACATAAATGTATACATTTCATACTATGGAGCATGATGCAATTATCATAAAGATTTTCTGGAACAGACTATGTTTAATGTGTGATCAGCAAATGTTTTAAATGTTTAACCTTTTTTTTTATGCAGATGTAAGAAGATGGACATACTGCCACATTCCCCCGTGAAGACATGAGTATTGCTATGATTGTTATTATGACATGCATCATTAATGATGAATGGTAATTTGCTAAGCAATAGGGAGAGCTAGAGTTAAGGCTGGTTTCACATTTGCATTTGGAATGCAGCATTTGCGAACACAGCCATGCGTACTGCGTTCCTATGTTTAACATAGGGACGCATGATACCTGCAGTTGGCTGCATTCACATGTGTTTGTATTCGCATGCATTTTTTCAAAGTACCTTTGAACGCATCTTGTTGCATTTTTTGTTAGTCTCAGGATATATGCTTGCTTCCTACGCAAGCATTCTGAAGCACACAAACAATGCATGCAGTTCAGTAGAGCCACACTGTCATCCAGATGTCACTGTAGCCAAACTCAGCATTCTCTCTCTCTCGGCCAAGTTTCTATGGAGTTATCTGTATGAACGCATGTGGATAATTAACACTGAGTTCACTTTAGTATGTACGTGTTCGGCACTGCCTTTGAGTCTGCAGACCATACGCACATGTACCGAACGCAAATGTGAAACCAGCCTTAATGTTTGAGACTAGCCCAGAGTGGTGGGGGGGGATAAAGTGAAGAGACAGTGAAGGAGATCAGTTAGGGCCCAGTGTCCAGGAAGAGCAGAACTATTGTCTGACTAGTGAGCAGAGCTTGGGTGTGCCTGATGTGAGAGGAGACCGAGACAGTGGATAGTGTGATTCTGAATAAAGACAGAGAATTGACTGAAGTATAGTGATTGACTGGATACAGGTCTGGGGAAAGGATGACTTGCACTGTGGCCCTGAGTGTGTAATTCAGAGAAGTAATGGGCCAAGATGGAGCAGGAATTGAGAAAAACTGATTGCAGTTAGCAAAGTGTCAGAAGTAAAGAACCTATGTCTGGCCATATTGCCAAACTAACTGCTTTGAAATGAAAGAAAGGGAAGGGGAACAAGAGGCGCAATAGTGCCCTATCACTATGACACTGAAATGCAGAGGTGGTGTATAGGAATTCACTCACCTATTTCAGTTGTGAGACCCACAACTGGTATGAAGGCGTATAGTAGTAATTATCCTGATGGCTGCTGCTGGACCTCCACCGACCACTCACACGTGGAATCACATCAAGATGTAGGGAAGTATAGGAGTACAACAGTCCGCGCTGCCAAGGTCCACTTACTTCAAAGAACACATGAGTAGGTGATGTTCAACAGGTTTCCTTTATTGCCTCCGATGCGTTTCGGTGCCCTCCTGAGGAAGGTGCCAGGAGGGCACCGAAACGCGTCGGAGGCAATAAAGGAAACCTGTTGAACATCACCTACTCGTGTGTTCTTTGAAGTAAGTGGACCTTGGCAGCGCGGACTGTTGTACTCCTATACTTCCCTACATCTTGATGCTTTGAAATGAAGAAGACACAGAATTCTGGGTTGAGAATGGGACTCTCACTAACTGGACTGTACCATTGAGATTAGTTGGAGGCAGTGACAAGGGAAACCATCGTAGGAAAGAGATTGTGTGTGGAGAAGTAAAGATACTCTGTATGAAAATGATCCTAGTTGTAAAGGAAACGTTTGTGAAGCAATGCAACCGCTGCTACTGTACATAATCTCCACCAAGATCTTGTTCAGGGTTATCATTATTTTTATGCAAGGGTGGACATATCATTGGTGCAGCCAGCTTTGGAAGTACACTGAGATACAGGCTGATTTTCTGCTAAGGGGAAAAAAACCAAAAAAACAAACCCTCTTTATATCTGATTTTCTAGCGAGTGTGACCGCGAGCTAAGTGTGACAGAGCAAGTGCGACAGAAGTAAGTGTGCGACTTGTGATTCAGTGAGGAGGTGTTTGGGAATCCTGCAACAAATACCTGTGTGAATTGCTGACTGTTTTTTTTTTTTTTTTTTTCTTTACCTTTTTAATTTTATTGGGCTTTCTTAACTTTCCTTTCTGTCTACAAGTTTATAGACTCTTATACAAGTTTATAGACTCTTATGGTGTAGCTATATTTACAAGGGGTTAATTAAGGGTGGGGGTGCATAATTAAGGGTTTATAAGAAGCAGCTGGTTGGGGCTTCCAGTCCTTTGGAAGTACACTGAGATACAGGCTGATTTTCTGCTAAGGGGAAAAAAAAACAAAAAAAAAACCCTCTTTATATCTGATTTTCTAGCGAGTGTGACCGCGAGCTACGTGTGACAGAGCAAGTGCGACAGAAGTAAGTGTGTGACTTGTGATTCAGTGACTTTGGATTCAAGGAGTTTGGAAGGGAGGATTTACTGAATTGCTGGTTGTATTTTGTTAATACTTTGCATTTCTTTTTACTTATCATTAGTGATGGGCGAATCCTAAATTACTCGGAATCGCTTGACTCTAGCGAGTCCGAGCCCAGGACTCGCTACTCGTTGCGAGTCTAGCGAGTCCAATGTTAATGAATGGGGAAGCGAGTAATAGCGAGTAGTGTGAGATTTACAAATCGCAGATGTGTCTCGGAAGCTTCAGCCTGAAGCAATCCTAGTTGTGTCATTTATTTGCATTGCTCGTTTACTTTGTAAGTAATCGCTGACTCGCACAGATAAGATCCTGTCTTCTCTGTGTTCTGGCTGCCCCAGCTCCAGGGTCCTAGAGCCTGCCTGCTGCCTGATGTAGCAGAGCTGACATTGTTCTCAGTCTGCTCATTCCCTGTGTACAGACATGAATGTCTGTGCACAGAGATGATGTAGCAGAGCTGAGATTGTTCTCAGTCTGCTCATTCCCTGTGTACAGACATGAATGTCTGTGCACAGAGATGATGTAGCAGAGCTGAGATTGTTCTCAGTCTGCTTATTCCCTGTGCATAGACATCTATATTTATGCACAGGGGATGTAGCAGAGAGGACATCGCGTTTTGGACTGCGTCGGACGGAAGAGGATTTTTTTAATTAAAGATGGAGTCCCTAATGGCTTTTTTTTTTATTTCTAATAAAAAATTTTCCTTGTGTTGTGTTTTTTTTAAAACAATTTAATAGAAATTCATGGCGGTCATGTCTAATATCGGCGTGACCGCCATAAATTTCGGGCTTAGGGCCAGCTGATAATACAAAGCTGGCCCTAACCTCTTTATTACCCAGCGTGCCACCGCTACCAGGGCCGCTGGAAGAGCGGGGTTCAGCGCCAGAGGATGGCGCTTCAATGAACGCTCCATCTTCTGGGGCGGCTGCGGGCTGCAATTTGCAGCGGGGGGTGCCCAGAAAGCTTGGGCATCCCTGCGCTGCGGATTCCAGCCCCCAGCTGCTTAGCTGTACCTGGCTAGACATAGAAATTGCGCGGAGCCCCACGCATTTTTTTTAATTATTTCATGAAATTCTGAGATTCTGACTCTGAGACTCTGACTCTGAAATTCATGAAATAATTAAAAAAAAATGCGTGGGGCTCCGCGCAATTTCTATGTCTAGCCAGGTACAGCTAAGCAGCTGGGGGCTGGAATCCGCAGCGCAGGGATGCCCAAGCTTTCTGGGCACCCCCCGCTGCAAATTGCAGCCCGCAGCCGCCCCAGAAGATGGCGCGTTCATTGAAGCGCCATCCTCTGGCGCTGAACCCCGCTCTTCCAGCGGCCCTGGTAGCAGTGGCACGCTGGGTAATAAAGAGGTTAGGGCCAGCTTTGTATTATCAGCTGGCCCTAAGCCCGAAATTTATGGCGGTCACGCCAATATTAGACATGACCACCATGAATTTCTATTAAATTGTTTTAAAAAAAACACAACACAAGGAAAAATTTTTATTAGAAATAAAAAAAAAAGCCATTAGGGACTCCATCTTTAATTAAAAAAATCCTCTTCCGTCCGACGCAGTCCAAAACGCGATGTCCTCTCTGCTACATCCCCTGTGAATAAATATAGATGTCTATGCACAGGGAATAAGCAGACTGAGAACAATCTCAGCTCTGCTACATCATCTCTGTGCACAGACATTCATGTCTGTACACAGGGAATGAGCAGACTGAGAACAATCTCAGCACTGCTACATCATCTCTGTGCACAGACATTCATGTCTGTACACAGGGAATGAGCAGACTGAGAACAATGTCAGCACTGCTACATCAGGCAGCAGGCGGGCTCTAGGACCGTGGAGCTGCACAGAGAAGACAGCTGGACTCAGCTCGCAAAGAAACAGCAGTTATCTGCGAGTTTCCCTGCTATCACTGGCACAGTAGCCAGTGATTACTCGCGAGTCTAATGCAAACAATGGCAATCCTAGTTTTGTCAGCGTTTCTGACAAAACTAGGATTGATATTGATTTGCATTGGACTCGCGAGTAATCACTGGGAAACTCGCAGAGTACCGAGTCCTGCGAGTCCCTTACTACTCGCCGAGTAACGAGTCCTAGCGAGTAGATTCGCCCATCCCTACTTATCATTTCTGTCTGGTGCAATCCCCATTAGGAAATGAGCTCCATGATTGGCAATGCCATCCAGTGTACATCTTGCCACATGTATGCATTCCTTGACCAGCCGATCGAGGGTTCATACTGCTGTGTGAGATGTGAGTACGTTGTGCATTTGGAAGCCCAGATACTGGATCTAAATGAACAACTGACAACGCTGAGATCCATAGACAATATGGAAAGGAGTCTGCTGCTCACTGAACAGCTGCTCAATGGGATAGATGTGGGGGAGGATGGTAGTATGGAGCTGCAGGACCGTGAGGTAGCTATCTGGGTGACAGTTAGAAGGCGGGGTAGAGGGAAGGGAGCCAGGGAGGCTAGCCCTGATCTGGCACACCCCAATAAATTTGCTATGTTGGCAGATGAGGGGGGTGTAAGTTCAGGGATAGCACTGCTGCAGCAGGGCATGACCTCTGAAAGCCAGAGGAGTGTCTGCTCCAGTAAGGGGGAAAACAGGAGAGTAGGGCAGGCCAGACAGGTGCTGGTAGTGGGGGACTCAATTATTAGGGGAATAGATAGGGCAATCTGTCACAAAGACAGGGATCGTCGAACAGTGTGCTGCCTACCTGGCGCTCGAGTCCGGCACATCGCTGATCGGGTTGACAGATTACTGGGAGGGGCTGGTGAGGACCCAGCGGTCATGGTGCACATTGGCACAAATGACAAAGTTAGAGGTAGGTGGAAGGTGCTTAAAGATGATTTCAGGGAATTAGGCTGCAAGCTTAAGGCAAGGACCTCCAAGGTAGTATTCTCTGAAATACTGCCTGTACCACGTGCCACACCAGAGAGGCAACGGGAGATTAGGGAGATAAATAAGTGGCTCAGGAATTGGTGTAGGAAGGAGGGGTTTGGGTTCCTGGAGAACTGGGCCGACTTCTCTGTTGGCTACAGGTTCTATGCTAGGGACGGTCTGCACCTCAATGGGGAGGGTGCAGCTGTGCTGGGGGAGAAAATGGCTAGAAGGTTGGAGGAGTGTTTAAACTAGGGATTGGGGGGGGAGGGTATTCATTGTATAGGAGGGGAAGATAGTGTAAACAGTAACCTGGGCACAAGTAATAAAATTGGGGGTGGCATGGGGGGTGGGGTTAGAACAGACAATCTAGTAGGAAGGAAGAGAGGTAAAGAGAGATGCATAAAGTGCATGTTCACTAATGCCAGAAGCCTCACCAACAAAATGGAGGAATTAGAATTGATTTTGTTGGAAAATAATTATGACATGGTGGGGATTTCGGAGACTTGGCTGGACGAGAGCCATGACTGGGCTGTTAATTTACAGGGCTATTGTCTGTTCAGAAATGACCGTACAAATAGGCGAGGAGGAGGTGTATGTTTATACGTAAAATCATCCTTAAAACCCATCCTGCGGGATAATATAGGTGAATCTAATGGAAATGTAGAGTCCCTGTGGGTGAAGATAGGGGGAGGGGGAAAAAATAATAAATTACTGATAGGGGTTTGTTATAAGTCCCCAACAATAATGGAAGTGGAGGAGAATATCCTCATAAAGCAAATAGATGAAGCAGCGACTCAGGGAGAAGTCATTATTATGGGGGACTTCAACTACCCTGAAATACATTGGGGATCAGAAACCTGCAGTTCCAGCAAAGGTAATAAGTTTTTGAAAACTATGAGAGACAATTACCTTTCACAACTGGTTCAGGACCCAACAAGAAGGGGGACACTGCTGGACCTAATATTAACCAACAGGCCAGACCGCATATCAAATATACGGGTTGGAGGTCACTTGGGTAATAGTGATCATAACTTAATAAGCTTTCAAGTATCCTTTACTAAGACGTGTAGTAGAGGGGCCACAAGGACACTAAACTTCAGGAAGGCAAATTTCCAACGGTTGAGAGATGATCTTAGTGCAATAAACTGGGACGATGTCCTGAGACATAAAAGTACACAACACAAATGGGAGATGTTTATTAGCATCCTGAATAGGACCTGTGCACAATATATACCCTATGGGAATAAGCATGCTAGAAATAGGAGGAAACCACTATGGCTAAATAAAGCGGTAAGAAGTGCAATACGTGACAAAAAGAAAGCATTTAGGGAATTAAAGCAAGTAGGTAGTGATGAGGCATTAAATAAATACAGAAAATTAAATAACATTTGTAAAAAGCAAATCAAGGCAGCAAAGATTGAGACAGAGAGACTCATTGCCAGAGAAAGTAAAAAGAATCCCAAAATATTTTTTAACTACATAAATAGTAAGAAACTAAAAAATGATGGGGTTGGCCCCTTTAAAAATAGTCTGGGTTAACGCTGGCCCTGAGACGCGCATTCAGACCTTACACCGAAGTTCTGAGGAAAAAGGACATACCGTACCGCTGGGAATTCCCTACTAAGCTCCTGATTCGCCGGGACGGTAAAGTGACTGTGTGCTTCATACCACCACAAGCTGAGAAACACCTTGCACGCTGGGGACTATGGCCGCCGACCCCCTCAGCAGTGACTCATTCCCCTGCTGTGTCATCACGACCTGAACCTGGAGGCAGCATTGATCCAGAATGGTCCAAAGACTGATGAGTTGGCTGCACCTACAGGTTCCTCCTGTTCACTGCATAATTGTGCTAAGGGCTGATCTTCACTGCTCTTTCTTCTAGCTTTTCTCCTCTCTACTCTCTTCTGCCTCATTGTAGTGGCTCCTTCAGTTTTCTTCTCTATCTTCCTCCAATTCCCACTTCCATCCTTACATTCTGGACTCTAATTATCTTCTACTCTCCTTACTCCTACTTCATTTACTTTTCCCTCACCCCTACCCCCTTCCTCTCTCTCCCTCCTTATCCTTCTCCTCCTGCTACTTCCTTCTCACCTCTGACTCTCCAACTTTATTCTTACTCCCCTGGAGCTTTATGCTTTCTGGCTCTTACTGAGCAATCATCTCTCTCTCTCCGAATTTCCTTGCCCTTACTGGACCAGCTTTCCAGATTTCTCTAACACCTAATCCCTCTGTTCTTACTATTCTCTCTGGCTCTGGCCTCTCTCCCTTCTGGATTAACGGGGTCTCAGCCGCCCCTGTCGGGTGCTTGGCTTCCCTTGCACTCTGTACTGAATATCTCTGATACTCTGGGATAGCTTTACGTGCACTGCCACTAACTATCACCTATTGCTGATTTTGCTGATATTAACAGTGCTGATATTATCCCTCCCTCTTCCTTCCCCCCCCCTCACTCCCTCCCGATTTGGTTGATTGTATAAGCTTGTAGAGGATTGCACCATACACCGTACTCTTTTATATTTCCCTTGTCTTTTTTGCATAAGTTTAATTGTTTCTGCCTCCTCTGTGTCACCATGACCTTATCATTAGCCTCTGTTAACGTTAATGGTTTGAACTCTGCTGGCAAGAGGAGTGTGGTTTGGCGTCAACTTAAGAAAGCTGGTGGTGATATCCTGTTCCTTCAGGAAACACATCTCTTGAGTGGAGACTGTCACAGAATGACTTCTCAGGCTTATCCTACTCAATTTTTTGCTTCAGCAGAATCCAAACGGGCAGGTGTGGCGATTTTTGTTCATAAGAATGTTGATTTCTCCCCGGTTGAAGTGATAGCGGACCCAAAGGGACGCTTTGTAATAGTTGTGGCACGACTGGGCGGAGCCCTGTATACATTAGCCTCAGTGTACGGCCCTAATACAGGACAGCGCTCCTTCCTAAAGGGATTCCTTAAAATTCTGGCCTCACACACTAAGGGTTGTAGGATAGTTGCTGGAGACTTTAATGCCCCCATGGAGCGGCGTCTTGATTGCTCGAATCCCTCGACATATAGGGGTGATCTGGGCCCTCTTTTCGCTCAGTCTCAGCTACATGATATCTGGCGCTATCTTCACCCCTCGGAACGAGACTATACCTTTATGTCTCCCCGGCACGGAACCCTGAGTAGGCTCGACTACTTCTTGGTGGATGATTCCATTCTTTCACACTGTGCTGATGCCAGCATTGCCTCCATAACCTGGTCGGATCATGCACAGATCTCCTTGGAAGTGGTTGACTCTACCTCATTCAGACCACTGGCTCGCTGGAGGCTGAATGAGTATCTCTTATCTTTCCCATCTAATGTACAACATATAAACGAACATTTGGAGCAATATTTCTCCTCCAACGATGTAGCTGGGACTGACCCGGAAATACTTTGGTATGCTCACAAGGCAGTACGCCGGGGTATTCTCCTCCAACTAGCGTCCAGAGCCAAAAGGGAACGTGAAGCTGCAGTTGCCTCTCTACTCTCCAAGATTAAACTCCTGGAGGCAGCACATAGAACATCTCCCGGGGGCCCTGAGCTGCAGGAGCTGATTGAGGCGAGAAGGGATCTGAGAGCATGTCTATTAGAAACTGCTGAAAAACACCTGAGGAAAACCAAATCCAGGTTTTTATGCCATGGGGGATAGAGCGGGTGCCCTCCTAGCCAGGAGGATTAAAAAAAGGGCAACACAGTCGAGAATTTCTACCTTGCTGACCCCATCGGGAGACACCATCCGTAATCCGATTAAAATTGCGGGAGAATTTGGGAAATTCTATCATTCCTTGTATAATTTGGGGGAATCAAGGGATGTTCCTCAACCCTCTAATGAGTCCATTCAGACATTCCTATCTAAAGCTTCCCTCCCTTGTCTTTCTCACGAACAATTGGGTTCCCTGAATTCCCCGATCACAGAAGAGGAAATCTCAACGACCATACGGTCAATTAAGAAACGTACCTCCCCTGGCCCGGACGGTTTCTCTTACGCTTATTACTCTTCCTTTTCTACTCTTCTAACACCGTACCTTCTTAAACTTTTTACTTTCTGGCAACAGCGGGGTTCGATATGAGCGGAGGGACTGGAGGCCCTTATCTCCACTATCCCTAAAGCGGGAAAACCTCTCACCTCCCCTGGAGATTTTAGGCCCATTTCGTTACTCAACTGCGACCTCAAGATATATGCGAAACTGCTTGCAGCACGTCTCTCGGTCGTTCTCCCCTCCTTGGTTCAACTGGATCAAGTTGGTTTTGTCCCTGAACGCCAAACGTCTGACGGTACACGCAGACTCCTGAATGTTCTGGATCTGCTTGAGCGTCGGAAACTCCCCAGTGCACTCCTATCTCTGGACGCTGAGAAGGCCTTTGATAGGGTGCACTGGGGATACCTGGACGAGGTCCTCTTGAAGTTTGGACTCCGGGGACCGATTCGAGATGCCATCAACGCCTTGTACTCCAATCCTTGTGCGTCGGTCAGTGTTTCAGGCTTCCTCTCCCCGCGCTTCAATATTACTAATGGCACCCGTCAGGGTTGTCCTCTCTCTCCTTTAGTGTTTGCCCTTATAATGGAGCCACTCGCCTCCATTGTCCGTAACTGTCCGGACATACGAGGGGTTGCAGTTGGACCCTTCGAGCATAAAATAGGGCTATACGCGGATGATGTGGTTTTCTTTTGCACTGACCTACGCACCTCCCTCCCAGCCATTCTTTCAGTCCTGGACGAGTTCTCTCTTGCCTCGTACTACAAACTAAACTTCTCCAAATCCACTCTTTTCCCTCTGCACCTGCCGGCTGCTGATCAAGCTCTTCTCCACCGTCTGCTTCCATTCACCTGGGCCAGGGAAGGATTCCATTATTTGGGGATATATATCACCAAACTCTCAGCGATTGTTAAGCGTAACTGGGAAACCTTACATGCTGACATCAGGAGGGAGATTGAGGGGCTCTCGGGGTTGCAACTATCCTGGATTGCTAGGATCCAAGCTATCAAAATGTCCATCCTCCCGAAGATTCTCTATTTATTGCGGTGTCTCCCTTTGAACTTCCCGAGTAGTTATTTCAAAGCCCTACAAGCCACTTTGGGTCGCTTTGTGTGGGATGGCAGACCCCTCCGCGTTGCTGGACGGGTCCTCTTCCTTCCCTACTCCAAGGGGGAATGGGGCTTCCTAGTATCTCAACTTATGCGAGAGCTGCTGTTTTACAGGCGGTTGGAGATTGGTGGTCTGATGCTCCTTCCTACAGATGGATGCAGATGGAATCCTGCTTCTCTCCGGGGGGCTCTACCCGCCTACTATTGGAGATGACCCTACTTAAACACCGGCCTCCCCCTGACTCCCTTAGGGTTATGTCTGCCTTGCTGGGGACCTGGGCGAAGGTGGGTAGATCCCATTTCCCCTTTCTATACCGATATATATCTCTAGCCGCCGCGGAGCGTTTGGTACCCGACCTGTCTCTTCTGGAGTGGAGGAGGAGGGGGATCCAGTGTATCTCGGAACTGATGGATTTGTCCGGCCATATCCAACAATTCTCCGCCCTCTCTCAGACCTTTGCCTTACCAAAAACCACCTTTTATCGGTACTTGCAGCTCAGACACCTCCTGACCACCATGGTTTGGCCTGTCCCGGACCTGGTCTCTATGGATCCAGGACTTCAGCCCTTCATGAAGGCTGGGGGCACTGCTAGGCACGGAGTGTCTATCATGTATAAGGCTTTACTGTGTCCCGAGGAGAACCTTAAACTTCCTTACATGCAGAAATGGGAAGTGATACTGTCCTTCTCTGCCTCTTGTGAGGAGTGGCGAGCGGCCGTGACCCATGCCGCTCACTACTCTTCCTGTGTGACGCATTTGGAACAGTCCAAAAAAACTCAAATGCAATGGTACCATACACCGGAGCGTCTAGCACGCTTTGCTCAGCACTCTCCCCGGGCCAGTCCCTATTGCTGGAGGGGTTGCCAGGTTCCTGGAGACACTCTGCATATGTGGTGGGACTGCCCTGTGATCCGGCTTTTTTGGAAAGGGGTGGAATCTTTGTTGCTGGAACTCACGGGGCTTACTACCCCCTTTCTTCCCCAAATGGTAATACTGGGTATTGGCCTGGAGCACATCCCGGCTCCAATACGCCCTATTTACGCCAATGTTCTTGTTGCAGCCAGACAATGCCTCGCGGCGACGTGGAGATCAACGGCAGCTCCTTCCCTGGCAGACCTGGTGATTAAACTCAACACTCACTTCCAGTACGAGTTGATACTATCTCATACACTTTCTAAAAGGAACAGAGTGCTTACCTGGTGGGACCCTTGGGCCACCTCTGTACATAACACTGTGCATGTATAATTGTTTTCCTGCCAACCTCTCACTGTTACCTTCTCCCCTCCTATCCCTTTTTGCTCCCTACCCCCCCCCTTCCTTAACCACCCCCCACACCACCCCTAACTCCTATGTTAATGTTGGGTTCATGATTATAGCCCTATCTGCTGATTGATTTGTATTGTACCTATATTTTCTGACAAATTTTAATAAACACTTATTGGTTTAAAAAAAAAATAGTCTGGGTGAAATGGTGGATGAGGATGAGGAAAAAGCCAATATGCTAAATGACTTTTTTTCAACAGTATTTACACAAGAAAATCCCATGACAGACAATATGATCAGTGATAACAAAAAGTCTCAATTAAATGTCACCTGCTTAACCCAAGAGGAAGTACGGCATCGTCTAAAAATCACTAAAATTGACAAATCACCGGGCCCGGATGGGATACACCCCAGAGTGCTGCAGGAATTAAGTACTGTCATAGATAGACCATTATTTTTAAAATTTAAAGATTCCATAAAAACAGGGGCTGTACCACAGGACTGGCGTATAGCAAATGTGGTGCCAATATTCAAAAAGGGGACAAAAACTG
This sequence comes from Allobates femoralis, assembly GCA_033576535.1. Taxonomy (NCBI): domain Eukaryota; kingdom Metazoa; phylum Chordata; class Amphibia; order Anura; family Aromobatidae; genus Allobates; species Allobates femoralis. The sequence goes on along the minus strand of JARQOC010000008.1, from coordinate 61,449,094 downwards.
AACTTGGAAATTATAGGCCAGTAAGCTTAACCTCTACTGTGGGTAAAATCCTAGAGGGTTTTCTAAGAGATGCTATACTGGAGTATCTGAACAAAAATAACCTCATGACCCATTATCAACATGGTTTTACGAGGGACCGTTCCTGTCAAACTAATCTAATAAGATTCTATGAAGAAGTAAGTTCTGGACTGGACCAAGGAAATGCAGTGGATGTGGTGTATATGGATTTTTCAAAAGCTTTTGATACGGTGCCACACAAAAGGTTGATACATAAAATGAGGGCAATGGGGATAGGGGAAAATATGTGTAAGTGGGTTAAGAACTGGCTTAGTGATAGGAAACAAAGGGTGGTTATTAATGGAACACACTCAGAATGGGTCACAGTTAACAGTGGGGTACCACAGGGGTCAGTGTTGGGCCCGCTTCTATTTAATATATTTATTAATGACCTTGTAGGGGGCATACAGAGTAGAATCTCAATATTTGCAGATGACACTAAACTCTGCAGGGTAATCAATACAGAGGAGGACAATTTTATATTACAGGAGGATTTATGTAAACTAGAAGCTTGGGCTGCTAAATGGCAAATGCGCTTTAATGGGGATAAATGTAAAGTCATGCACTTGGGCAGAGGAAACAAAAGGTATAATTATGTGCTTAATTGTAAAACACTGGGCAAAACTATCACTGAAAAAGACCTGGGTGTATGGGTAGATGACAAACTCACATTTAGTGGCCAGTGTCAGGCAGCTGCTGCAAAGGTAAATAAAATAATGGGATGCATTAAAAGAGGCATAGATGCTCATGAGGAGAACATAATTTTACCTCTATACAAGTCACTAGTGCGACCACACTTAAAATACTGTGTACAATTCTGGTCTCCGGTGTATAAGAAAGACATAGCTGAACTAGAGCGGGTCCAGAGAAGAGCGACAAAAGTCATTAGAGGACTAAGGGGTCTGCAATACCAAGACAGATTATTAAACTTGGGGTTATTTAGCTTGGAAAAACGAAGGCTGAGGGGTGATCTTATAATAATGTATAAATATATGAGGGGGCAGTACAGAGACCTTTCTAATGATCTCTTTACTCTTAGGCCTGAAACTGGGACAAGGGGCATCCTCTATGTCTGGAGGAAAGAAGGTTTAATCATAATCACAGACGCGGATTCTTCACTGTAAGAGCAGTGAGACTATGGAACTCTCTGCCACATGATGTTGTAATGAGTGACTCACTACTAACATTTAAGAAGGGCCTGGATGCCTTTCTTGAAAACTATAATATTACCAGTTATATATACTAGATTCTTTGATAGGGCGTTGATCCAGGGAACTAGTCTGATTGCCATATCTGGAGTCAGGAAGGATTATTTTCCCCCAATGTGGAGCTTAGTGTTGCCACATGGGTTTTTTTTTGCCTTCCTCTGGATCAACATGTTAGGCTATGGGTTGAACTAGATGGACTTAAAGTCTTCCTTCAACCTTAAAAACTATGTTACTATGTTACTATGTTACGTGGCTGCATGGGGGCCCCAGAGGTAAAGGGGCCCATTTCTGTCTCCAAAGCAGGATGAATTGTACTTGAGCTGTAAAGGGCCCAAATACTGTTCTTGCACAGGGGCCCTTTTCTGTCTTTGTCCATCAGTGGTTTTATGTATTTCTTCTACTTGTAAAATAATGGTCCCATTGTGAACACAGAACATAACTGCTGCGCTCTGTCTATACATCATGTTTATTTTGTTAAATACAGCTTATCCTTCATCAGGTTATTTGACTTCCTTTAGTCAACGTTGCAGAAGGATAGGTTGAGCTGGATGGACATATCTATATTTTTTCAGTTTTATACGATGTTACGTTATGTATTTTCCTAATATTTATATCTCACTTTATTTCGCTCAAAACAAGGTTAATACCATGAGACCTTACTATAAATCCCACCAATAAGAGTATAGCTATCAAAATAATAAGTATTAGAAATGTTAAAGTGTGTAGAGACATGCTTGTAATATTAGCTCCAGCAGAGGTCTACTCTATTCATATTCTAATTCATTGAAACTGAGCCCTATAATCCGAACACAGTCCTGGGCTCTTATTATACAAAAAAATCTTAACACTATACATTGAACTGTGCTTCATAGATTAAAAAGCGCATTGAAAGGGCAGTGGTTTGATGTCATGAACGCTCTTGTATTCTGCTCAGAGGATTTCATGGTTCACCTCACCTTTTAAGCGATAAATATTGTACAAAAGTTGTTAAAGGATTTCTTGTGTGTTGGGGTTGAATAGTCATTAAGTTCATGCAGTAGGGAGTCTTTGCGAAAGTAGAGATTCGGCCTTTTCAGAGGGTTTGAGGCGGAGAACACCTGTTTACTGACATGAAACTTTCTCACACATCCTGAAAAAACAATACTTCGACTTTGTTGGATGAAGAATCCATGGAAATGCCTATGGCATCCCCTACAAATAGTCTGGCAAATATTCACTGCCAAAACTGTGTTCGAAGGCAAAAAAGGTCCACCGAAAGAATGTCCAATATCACAGGGTGTTTTAGGTTTGTTGACTTATTTGCAACATTTCTATAGAAATATCTATAGTATGTATAGTTGCAATCAGAATTGTTCAATCCCCATTACCATTAAGGATTATAATAATAAGCAACATTTACAACCTTTCTGCTGTCTGCCATAAACCATACATGAAGAATTTAAATACCTCAACACAACTAATACTAAAAGTGTCATTTTGTGTAAAATTTGGAGAAAGCACCTGTTGTGACTACTCCAGTCTTCAAATAATTCAACCCCTTCTTAACAAGTACCTTCTTTAGTACTTAGTCGAGCAAAAAAGGGCTGATGTGACCTGCTGCAATTGTGATGCATGGACAGACACCCACTTTGACAGTGTTCCTCAGGAATGTTCAAATTCCTCAAGGACAATGGCTGTCTATTCACTAATACACTTGGATTGTCAGGAGAGTGATCCAAAATGTTGAGTAGAGATCATTTTCATGCCTAAACAATGAGAATTATTAATAAAGATAACAAATGCATTATGGGGTTTGTTCAGTTTAAAACAGAGATCCCCAAAAGTTTTGAGAATGACACCAAAATTCTATTTTCACATGATCTGCTGCCCTCTGGTTTTTATTTGTGTTTGTCTGATGTTTATATCACATACAGAAATATAATTGCAATCATATTATGAGTACCAAAAGGTTATATTGACAGTTAGAATGAGTTAATGCAGCAAGTCAATGTTTGCAGTGTTGACCCTTCTTCTTCAGGACCTCTGCAATTCTCCCTGGCTGCTCTCAATCAACTTCTGGACCAAATCCTGACTGATAGCCGTCCATTCTTGCATAATCAATGCTTGCATTTTGCCAGAATTTGTTGATTATTGTTTGTCCACCCGTCTCTTGATGATTGACCACACGTTCTCAATGGGATTAAGATCTGGGGAGTTTCCAGGCCATAGACCCAAAATCTCTATGTTTTGTTCCCTGAGCCATTTAGTTATCACCTTTGCTTTATGGCAAGGTGCTCCATCATGCTGGAAAAGGCATTGTTGGGCACCAAACTGCTCTTGGACGGTTGGGAGAAGTTGCTCTTGGAGGACACTCTGGTACCATTCTTTATTCATGGCTGTGTTTTTAGGCAAGACTGTGAGTGAGCCGATTCCCTTGGCTGAGAAGCAACCCCACACATGAATGGTTTCAGGATGCTTTACAGTTGGCATGAGACAAGACTGGTGGTAGCGCTCACCTCTTCTTCTCCGAATAAGCTGTTTTCCAGATGTCCCAAACAATTGAAAAGGGGATTCATCAGAGAAAATGACTTTACCCCAGTCCTCAGCAGTCCACTCCCTGTACCTTTTGCAGAATATCAGTCAGTCCCTGATGTTTTTTCTGGAGAGAAGTAGCTTTTTTGCTGCCCTCCTTGAAACCAGGCCTTGCTCAAAGAGTCTCCGCCTCACAGTGCGTGCAGAAGCACTCACACCAGCCAGCTGCCATTCCTGAGCAAGCTCGACACTGCTGGTAGTCCCATCCCGCAGCTGAAACAGTTTTAAGATACGGTCCTGGCGCTTGCTGGTCTTTCTTGGGCGCCCTGGAGCCTTTTTGACAACAATGGAAGCTTTCTCCTTAAAGTTCTTGATGATGCGATAGATTGTTGACTGATGTGCAATCTTTCTAGCTGCGATATTCTTCCCTGTTAGGCCATTATTGTGCAGTGCAATGATGGCTGCACGTGTTTCTTTAGAGATAACCATGGTTAACTGAAGAGAAACAATGATACCAAGCACCAGCCTCCTTTTAAAGTGTCCAGTGGTGTCATTCTTACTTAATCATGACTGATTGTTCGCCAGCCCTGTCCTCATCAACACCCACACCTGTGTTAATGGAACAATCGCTAAAACGATGTTAGCTGCTCCTTTTAAGGCAGGACTGCAATGATGTTGAAATGTGTTTTGGGGGTTAAAGTTCATTTTCTAGGCAAATATTGACTTAGCAAGTAATTGCTGTTAAGCTGATCACTCTTTATGACATTCTGGAGTATATGCAAATTGTCATTAGAAAAACTGAAGTAGTAGACTTTGTTAAAATTAATATTTGTATCATTCTCAAATCGTTTGGCCATGACTGTATGTTTGTAGATTTATGAATCCTAACATCACACATACTACTGAGTACTGAGTATTACTATGTACTTTGAGGATTCTCCGGTTTAAAAGTCTGAAGCAGTCTTCTCAAGGCCAAATTTTGACTTAATGGTGGTGGCCTTGCTCCGTAGATTTGCATCAAGGAATCAAGTGAGACTAATCTCTTACAAACAGAATATAAGTGGTTGAGAGTATACTTATCACATACTTAGGTCACATGACCACAGTCCATGGCTCTGAAACCGGAAAACCCACACAGTGTACAGTACATTTGCTGTGAGGATTCAAAAGTCTACAGTTACATAGAGTGACTGCAGACATATGGATGTAGACAGGACATTCCCTTTAATTGTTCCCAGAGATACCGTTGGAAGCAGAGTTGTCATGTTCAAAGTTAAAGGAACTTTATATACTCTACCTGGACATGGCAGAAAGAGAAAACTATTACTGGCTGTGACCAGATTCATGAGGAGGCAGTTAGTTCAAGGCCTTCGAGGGAAAAATTAAAACAAGATTTGTTGGCAGCAGGCATTGTGGTTTTAGTTTGCACAATAAGGAGCATACCAAACATTGAAGATATCCAAGACATTCACCACTATGACTAAAAAGTGCAAGAAAAGTTGTCTCCAATAAGGCCAAACCATAAAATGTAGCAACAGAAATTGTAGGAATTTGTTCTGTGGAGCAATCAACTAATTTTGGTAATATTAGGTCTATGAATCAGTGGTATATCTGGGGAAGGAAAGATAAAGTGTACTCTAAAAAGCCTAATTTCTTGCCATAAACTCTAATCAGCGCCAAAGTGGATTTATCCACCTGGAACAAATTACATGTGATACCATTAAGTTTAATTAATTGTTTTCTCCTACATATAATTATTAACACTAGTCCCTCCCTGGGTCGTTATTACATATATTCATGAGACCTTACACCAAAAAATACTTCTGAAAAAACTCAATTATTGAGGGGTGGGAGTTTGTGCTGCTACTTTGGACTAAAGAGAACTACAGCAGCAACACTTGGCATATAGCAATTATCCCTTATGGGTACTTTGAATCACGGACAGTAGGACAGCTGTGATTCTCCAAGCTGTTGAAAGAAGATGGTCTAGGTGAGGACAACATCGGCCATCTTTAGTCATCAGATGAGAGATGATAAGTTTCCAATGCATTCCCCTACTCATACTATCAGAGGTATGAACCATGCCCTCTTGGACAAATATGGGTAGCTAATTATCACCAAGGCCTGCACTCTATTGATCTTTTGATGGACTCTAGGAATCATCAGTACAGGTAGAAACACAGCGGGTGAAATAAGTACTGAACAAGGTCAACATTTTCTATATAAATGCATTTCTAAAAGTAATATTGGCATGAAATTCACACCAGATGTCAGTAAGAACCCATCCAATCCACACAAAGAAATCAAACAATAGATATCAAGAAATGTAGTGTTTTGTAACAATGAGAAATGACACAGGGAAAAAGGTTTTATCACGCTTAATAAAATTAATTTAATACTTCATACAGAAGCCTTCAAGATGCCTCCTAAATGGAGAAAGTAATCACTAATATGGACACCAACTCCAACTCCACGACTCTGACTCCACAACCATGGCTGTGAAGTCAGCAAGTCAAGCATCCGACTCCAGCTCCTCAATATCCCTGACTCTGAATTCAGCAAAATGGACACTGACTCTGACTCCGACTCCACAACTACGACTCCACAACTCCAACTCTGCAGCCCTGCTGGACACTAAAGGCCTCGTCACACATGTCAACCTCCGAACAATCCGATCAACGTTCAATGCTCGCTAGTGAAGTGCCACACATACAGATATCTTTAACGACACAGCAACAATTCCGCAACAAGCGAATGATACTTGCGGTCGATTGATCACCTAATTCCTTCAGTGCTTAATAGGCGACGTTGTTAACAACATCGTTATCAAGGAGTCACACACACCCATGCTGCAGGTTGGATGGACGATCATCGTTTGGTTTAAGGTTTGGTTCACAAACCTCCCATCAACGATCAGCCGACTCATCGTTGATCGTATGTACGTGTCACACGCAACAACGTCGTTACAACGTCGTTTCTCCACCCACAAAGACGTGACGTACTAACGATATCGTTAACGATATTGTAGTGTGTGACGGGGCCTTTAGAATATCAGTGGGCTAATAAGGTAAGATATAATCAGACAATCATTTTACAAACGTAATCAAATGCAAACTAACTATGATTCTTTTATATTAATGTCATAAAAGTGACAACTTACAGTTATATTTCACTTCCAATTATACTAATATTGTTCACCAATTTCAATACAAATGACATAAAACTATATTTACAACTTCATGCACAGGGAAAAACTAATTGATAAACTACGGTATGTGTTAAAGAGAACTAAATTACTTTTAAATCTACTAAACGGCGTATTACTTTCCAGAATTCTCCACTAGTAGCTTTCATATAATTCAGGTAGGGCTGGTGTTCCCAGGTATGCATTATAGAGATGATTGGAAAGTGTTCTTTATATAGTAAGTGTGGATGCTGTTAAACGAAAAAATAATTTTTCCCTACAAAGCGTGCCTATGACATCCCTAACTGCAGAACTGCGACATAACATGCAGGGGGCATTTGTGAAGAGTCTTGGGCTGAGGAAATATATACTAAAAGAAAGGCTGACATAAGGTGGACAGATGAAAGTAAGACAGTCACTTAGAGCAGGTCCTGGAAGGAACCGCGGGGAGCCGTGAGCGGAAGTTCTATACTGAAGTCTGGTGGAGTCTCACAATCCGAAACATGAGAGGAGTCAAGGACAGCGGGGGGTCCATGTTCTCAGCTGACTAAATTAACAGCGCACAGCGTGCCATTTGCTTTTTTTCCTTCAGTGCCTGTCACATCACAAATGTCTAAAAGCTATATTTTATGTCACTGTGAAAGTTATATTTCTTTTACATTATTATTCTAATTTTTAATTAAGAATTTTACAAAATATGATCCTGTTGTTTATTTTTGTGAATTGCAGAGACAGTAAGCATGCTCCGAACAGGATTTCAAGAAATAGCTTCAGTCTATCTCAAATTTTGCTAAATGCACATACCTCCAAAGTGTTACAGAACAGAAAGAGGGAAAAACCATACTGCACATGTCAATTTTTGCCCATGCCCTTAGCCCCACTGATAGCCACTCCAATTTGACACTTCATTTTAGCCTCGCAGGAGGAGATCCTTCATGGACGGTGGCAAAAATTGACATTCAGCAGATGCCCCAGACTGCAGGGTGTAAACCAAATCCAGGACTGTACCATTGTGTTGTCACATGTTGACTGCTGTGCAGTCCATGAGTGTTGCTGCTGTTTTTAAATCTGAGTTTATTTTCCTTTAGTTAATGCTGTAGTCCATGCTGTGTGTGGCTCTGCAGGTGGAGGGGAGGTGGAGGGGTGTGTCATAACATTCAGGTAGAGGTGGAGGTGGTGCGGTTTGTCGTAGCATTCAGAACTCCAATACCTCAGCCTTGAAGTAGTTACACTTCCCTCCATCGGGTGTCACAGATAGAGTTCTTTCTCTACTAGGACCCAGTGCAGTGAAGACATGCTGTGCTGAGCTTTGCTGCCATTCTTCGTTGTGCCCTTCCATAGGAGCTGCTGGATTTTCCTGGGCCGTGGGTGGAGGTAGGGGCTCTTAGCCTATGGCTGATCAGGAGCAAGGGTAAGGGTTGCGATATGGACGTCTTCAACTTCAGAGGTAACTCCAGGATCAGGGTGAGCTGGAGACCACCAGTCTAAGGGTCAGACTAGTTCTCCAGTTCACCTTTGCCCATCTTACCAACTTACCTTCTGATTCCGCTATACCACCCCCTGACATGCATCTGGGACAATTGGAAACAGAGATGAGTGGATCGATTCACAGGAGTATGGCCCAGAATCCAGGGCAGTAGTACCTGGCAGCTGGATAGGAGGCTACAAGTCTCTTACTTTTCGGTGTCCCTCCCTTTTGATCAGCAAGGGCAGGATCAAGACAATGTCAACTGTGCGTCATGCCAATTTATTTTTTTGTTCTTTCTTTCATAGTCATAGTCATGGCAGCCAAACTGTTTTTAATTTTCTGAAGGCTTCACGATATAATATCTGTTTTTTTGGTGTTGGTAAAGTCGAGTTCACAATGTGCATAAATATTGTGTTTTTTGTTTTCTGAAAATGTTAACACAAAACTGTATAATAAAAATTGTCTCTTGCTATTGCATTTTGACTGTATTTTCTCCTTTGATGCTTTTTTAGTGCAGATTTGAACCAGTGTATCATGAGTGGGCCTGGAAGCATGGGGACAGCAGTGCTGAAGTTGCTATGTAATAGTGTAGGAAGATAATGTCTGTAAAAAGGTTTGAGTTGTGTTTGGCAGCTTTTGGGTCTCTATGAAGGTATCTAATAGGCCCTTGATTTTGCCTCCCATTGATTTGAATGGGGTTCAGAAGGTTGGTGAACTCTTCGCTGATCTATTTGGTGAACATATACCCTTTTGGTGAACCGAACTGAATCCAAAATTGACAAGGTTCAATCATCTCTAGTTATTACCACTTAAAGGGACACTGTTTAGCAAGGTGAAATGTGACAAACCAAGCCCACATCTTTCCCAGCACATGATGGCTGTTTTAGTCAGTCGTCATGTCAAACCAAACCTGCATCTTTCCCAGCACATGATGGATGTTTAGTCAGTCATTATGTGCCTCTAAAAGCCTCAGATTTACCTGTTAAATCCCGCAGTCAATTTCTGACAGCAACATTTATCATTTTCTGGCAGGGGGATGCGTGTCACGCCTCCTGCTCATTGGCAAACCATGAAATGATTGTGGGTCACCATTAGGTAGTCATGGCAGTCAGGGGTGTACTTATGACCCCTGTTCCTGTCATAATGATCATCTTGTGAAAGCCAGCCTATGTCTGGCATTCATAAGCGATTGTGATATTAGTTATGCAGAGCTGTGCTGATGCATTGATAAGTATAGCATATGCAATCAGATGATTGCAGCTTCAAGTTTTCTAAGGGGACTATTAACTACAGTATAAAGTAAAAAACAATTAAAAAATATGGAAAATTAAAAAAAAACAAATGTTTCAATCACCCACTTTTGCCCCAAAGCAATAAAATACTACACTTATTTAGTATCTTGGGATTCATCAATACAAAATATGTTTATTTTATTTTTGCCCATTATATATCTTTAATGGGATAAATGGTAATTTGAATTTTTAGACATTTTTAATTTTTTTTCATATTTTTGAAAACACTGTGTCTTAGTTTTCTAACATATTTTAAGTGCATATAGTGGACTTGTACCTGAGATGTTAGATTGCTTGTACTATATACGGAAAAACTATACTATTGTAGTATATGGTGCAAATTTTAGTCTCAACAACTGCATGTAAATGGTTAACAGCAGATGCCAGAACGCAGCACCAGCCATGGCTGTAAGACACAGATGCCAGGTATGTAATATAGCTAGTATCTCCCATGTTCGGACCCTGCGACCCCTCCACATGTGAGGATCCCTTTCCAGAATGTGAATACAACATAGTTTTTAGGGAAGGGGTGAAGTATGACCCTTGTGTCACTGTTCAAATGCTATAGCCATCTATAAACACAAAGCTTTCATGTCACTAGTACGACCATGTGAAAAATGTTGAGCTATTTATATGGTTTTTGGGTATTTTTACATTAAGCAGAAACTGTGCAGAATTATCACCCAGTTTTTCCAGACAGAGTGGATGAGATTTAACAAATTTCATCCAAACAGAATCCTTGTAGAAATGAACCTGCTCTGTAGATTTTAAATCAGAAGTACCGTATATACTCGTGTATAAGCCGAGTTTTTCAGCCCAAAATTTGGGCTGAAAAGTCTCCCCCTTGGCTTATACACGAGTCAATACGGGGGGGCTGTGTCCGGGGCTGTGGAGGCTTCAGGAGGCGGGGGGGGGGGGGCTGCTGTATGAGCGGCCCCGTCACGTGGGGCCGCTCATTAAATATGCACTGCTTCCCCCTGTCAATCAGCGGCAGGGGGAAGCAGTGCATATAGCCCCCAAATGCTGGCACTCGCCCCCCCTTGTAAGGGACACCCCCCCCCCCCGATGGTTATATTACCATTCCGGACTTCTGATCCGCGCCGCTCCTCGGTGCTCCTCGCTGCTCCGTCCGTCCGTCTTCTACATCCGGGATCTCAGGCCGTTGCAGGCATGTGACGTCATCGCGCGACGGCCGGGGATCCCGGATGTAGAAGACGGACGGACGGAGCAGCGAGGAGCAGCGAGGAGCGGCGCGGATCAGAAGTCCGGAATGGTAAGAGAAGCGGGGGGGGCCCTTGCAAGGGGGGGGCGAGTGCCAGCATTTGGGGGCTGCTGGGGACCCCCAGGGGGCTGCTGGGGACCCCCTGGGGGCCGCTGTGTACCCCCAGGGGCTGCTGGGGACCCCCTGGGGGCCGCTGTGTACCCCCAGGGGGCTGCTGGGTACCCCCTGGGGGCTGCTGGGTACCCCCTGGGGGCTGTTGGTACCCCCAGGGGGCTGTTGGTACCCCCTGGGGGCTATTGGTACCCCCAGGGGGCTGTTGGTACCCCCAGGGGGCTGCTGGTACCCCCAGGGGGCTGCTGGGTACCCCCTGGGGGCTGTTGGGTACCCCAGGGGGCTGCTGGGTACCCCCAGGGGGCTGCTGGGTACCCCCAGGGGGCTGCTGGGTACCCCCTGGGGGCCTGCTGTATACCACTGGGGCTGCTGTATACTACCACTGGGCTGCTGGGGCTCCTGTATACTACCACTGGGGCTGCTGGGGCTCCTGTATACTACCACTGGGGCTGCTGGGGCTCCTGTATACTACCACTGGGGCTGCTGGGGCTCCTGCATACTACCACTGGGGCTGCTGGGGCTCCTGTATACTACCACTGGGGCTGCTGGGGCTCCTGTATACTACCACTGGGGCTGCTGGGGAATCTGTATACTACCACTGGGGCTGCTGGGGCTCCTGTATACTACCACTGGGGCTGCTGGGGCTCCTGTATACTACCACTGGGGCTGCTGGGGCTCCTGTATACTACCACTGGGGCTGCTGGGGCTCCTGTATACTACCACTGGGGCTGCTGGGGCTCCTGTATACTACCACTGGGGCTGCTGGGGAATCTGTATACTACAACTGGGGCTGCTGGGGAATCTGTATACTTACCCACTGGGGCTGCTGTATACTACCACTGGGGAGGCCTGTATACCACACTGCTGGGGTCTGTATACCTGTGCTGGGGTCCACCCTCGGCTTATACATGAGTCAATAGGTTTTTCCAGATTTTTGGGGCAAAAGTAGGGGGGTCGGCTTATACACGGGTCGGCTTATACACGAGTATATACGGTATGTCAATTTATGGTGCCAGTCAGGGGCGTCACTACAATAGGTGCAGGGGTTGTGATTGCCCTGCAGCCTAGGGGGGCCCCAAAAGTCCCATTGGCCTGTAGAAAAGACTAATACTATTAAAGGTTTTCAATAATTGCAGGGCCCCATTGGAGCTTCCGCACCGGGGCCCATGGGCCTGAAGTTACACCACTGATGTCAATCCCTAACTCCAATAGACTAACAGAGAATAGCATATACCATCTCACTGGTGGACACAGACAGAAAAGGGCCCCTGTGCTAGAATAGTTTACTGGGCCCCTTTGCAGTTATATATCTCATCAAAATAAATAATTCCACCTGCTTTGGATGTGGAAATGGGCTCCCTAACCCTCTGGGCCCCTGTGCAGCTCCACAGGTTGCACCAATGATATGTCCACGTCTGTACTGCTTCCCAAAACTAGCACTGCTGGGAAATAACATGGACTATTGTCACTTATACCAGGTCTTCTATCATTACACTTCTCCCCTCTACCGCCAAGAATATGCCTAGAATATGATGACATTGATGGCGATATTACCTTTCTATCTAGTTAACTCATTCAATATTTGGTGCGCTTATTTATACCATATGATAAGCAGGACTTGCTTCGCTGTCTGGCTTTTCTATAGCACGCTGAGTGTTTTTACAATGCCTTCATCTGTCTTGAATCTTGTGAGCAATGGATATCAGAATGTTAAAAAATTGTACATAACTCATATTTTAGGATTGTGCCCCAAGTCAGGGCTGTGGTGCAATACCCTGTAGATATTTCTATAACACATGGACCCTTCTTCAGATGAGCCTATGAGACTATGTGACCCTAGGAATGGAAGGGCAGAGCCAAGGGAAACATCCGCAGACAGCTGCTTGTCTCACTCTGTGTAACAAAAGACAGAGACACAGACAGAATAGAACAGAGCCAGATGTTCTCCTGAGTCACACACCTCGGCCAACGTGTGCAAACTAACTGAACCCTCCAGGGTTACAGCTTTTCCGTTACCACCTCAGCAGTCTTGTTCAGAGACATTTGGAGAAGGATAATAAAGAGTAAGGAGCAGGGAAAAAAAGTAAAGTATCTTATTTTTTACCTTGACAGTAGTGAAGGAATGATAACCGGATGATATGTGGCAGGCAGCTTGTAATAAGCACCACTTAACAGCATTTCTACAACTTCTTGCAATCACTAGCAGCAATAAATGGTCACAAAGTAGCTTAAATATTGGCAGAATTGCTAGTAGTCACCTCTAATGATGAGCAAGTAGTAAATTGCTAGTAGTCACCTCTAATGATGAGCGAGTAGTAAATTGCTAGTAGTCACCTCTAGTGATGAGTGAGTAGTAAATTGCTAGTAGTCACCACTAGTGATGAGCGAGTAGTAAATTGCTAGTAGTCACCTCTAGTGATGAGTGAGTAGTAAATTGCTAGTGGTCACCTCTAGTGATGAGCAAGTAGTAAATTGCTAGTAGTCACGGATAATGATGAACGAGTAGTAAATTGCTAGTAGTCACCTCTAGTGATGAGCGAGTAGTAAATTGCTAGTAGTCACCTCTAGTAATGAGCGAGTAGTAAATTGCTAGTAGTCACCTCTAGGGATGAGCAAGTAGTAAATTGCTAGTAGTCACGGATAATGATGAACGAGTAGTAAATTGCTAGTAGTCACCTCTAGTGATGAGCGAGTAGTAAATTGCTAGTGGTCACCTCTAGTGATGAGCAAGTAGTAAATTGCTAGTAGTCACGGATAATGATGAACGAGTAGTAAATTGCTAGTAGTCACCTCTAGTGATGAGCGAGTAGTAAATTGCTAGTAGTCACCTCTAGTAATGAGCGAGTAGTAAATTGCTAGTAGTCACCTCTAGTGATGAGCAAGTAGTAAATTGCTAGTAGTCACGGATAATGATGAACGAGTAGTAAATTGCTAGTAGTCACCTCTAGTGATGAGCGAGTAGTAAATTGCTAGTAGTCACCTCTAGGGATGAGCGAGTAGTAAATTGCTAGTAGTCACCTCTAGGGATGAGTGAGTAGTAAAATGCTAGTAGTCACCTCTAGGGATGAGCGAGTAGTAAATTGCTAGTAGTCACCTCTAGTTATGAGCGAGTAGTAAATTGCTAGTAGTCACCTCTAGGGATGAGTGAGTAGTAAAATGCTAGTAGTCACCTCTAGGGATGAGCGAGTAGTAAATTGCTAGTAGTCACCTCTAGTGATGAGCGAGTAGTAAATTGCTAGTAGTCACCTCTAGGGATGAGCGAGTAGTAAATTGCTAGTAGTCACCTCTAGTGATGAGCGAGTAGTAAATTGCTAGTAGTCACCTCTAGGGATGAGCGAGTAGTAGGATGTTCTGGTTCGGATAGCTCTAACGGAATACTTTGAACTGTTTCAGTATGAGAATCCAAGTGAGTTCCCCATTGACTTGCATTGGATTAGTTACTCATTCAAAATATTCAGTTAGATCAATCTGAACCATAATATCTTACTACTCGCTCATCTTTAGTCATCCCAACAAATCTGCCCAAACTCACCCTCGCTTCACACGAATAAATATATGCTCTATGCTTATTTGAGTTTTACAAATGAAGGACATTCTAGCAGATTTCTATCTTATATATAAAACCCGAAGGCCACTTCCGGAAAAGGCCACGCCCACTTCCGTGATGGTCTTCGCCCAGGCTCATCCAGTGCACTCTAGCCGGGCTACCCCCCGGCTACAGGCACCGGCACACGGAACGTTCCGATCTCGGAAGTTCCGTGCGCCCTCCAGCCACTCCCCTCCACCCTTTGCCCTCCAGCCAGTAGCTACACACCGGGGGGGGGGCCCGTGCTCCCTGCCGTGAGCCTGGAGAGGAGGGAGGGCGGGACTTCCTCTCCTGCAGCTCTGCCCGCCCCTCCTCTCCTCCTATACCCGACGCCCGGCCACCGGTAAGTCTGCAGCCATACAGGCTGCTCTGCCCTTCAGCCTGTGTGCCCCCTCTGACCTCCAGCCTGTGTGCCCCCTCTGACCTCCAGCCTGTGTGGCCCCATTGACCTCCAGCCTGTGTGCCTCCCTCTGACCTCCAGCCTGTGTGCCTCCCTCTGACCTCCAGCCTGTGTGCCCCCACTGACCTCCAGCCTGTGTGCCCCCACTGACCTCCAGCCTGTGTGCCCCCCTGTCCTCTGCCCCCTGTCCTCTGTCCTCTGCCCCCTGTCCCCTGCCCCCTCTCCTCTGTCCCCTGCCCCCTGTCCTCTGTCCCCTGCCCCCTGTCCCCTGCCCCCTGTCCTCTGCCCCCTGTCCTCTGCCCAGCCGCCTCTGCCCCCTGTCCTCTGCCCAGCCGCCTCTGCCCCCTGTCCTCTGCCCAGCCGCCTCTGCCCCCTGTCCTCTGCGTCCTCTGCCCCCTGTCCTCTGCGTCCTCTGCCCCCTGTCCTCTGCGTCCTCTGCCCCCTGTCCTCTGCCCCCTGTCCTTTGCGTCCTCTGCCCCCTGTCCTCTGCCCCCTGTCCTCTGCGTCCTCTGCCCCCTGTCCTCTGCGTCCTCTGCCCCCTGTCCTCTGCGTCCTCTGCCCCCTGTCCTCTGCGTCCTCTGCCCCCTGTCCTCTGCCCCCTGTCCTCTGTGTCCTCTGCCCCCTCTCCTCTGCCCCCTGTCCTCTGTGTCCTCTGCCCCCTGTCCTCTGCCCCCTGTCCTCTGTGTCCTCTGCCCCCTGTCCTCTGTGTCCTCTGCCCCCTGTCCTCTGCGTCCTCTGCCCCCTGTCCTCTGCGTCCTCTGCCCCCTGTCCTCTGCGTCCTCTGCCCCCTGTCCTTTGCCCCCTGTCCTTTGCGTCCTCTGCCCCCTGTCCTTTGCGTCCTCTGCCCCCTGTCCTTTGCGTCCTCTGCCCCCTGTCCTTTGCGTCCTCTGCCCCCTGTCCTTTGCGTCCTCTGCCCCCTGTCCTCTGCCCCCTGTCCTCTGTGTCCTCTGCCCCCTGTCCTCTGTGTCCTCTGCCCCCTGTCCTCTGTGTCCTCTGCCCCCTGTCCTCTGTGTCCTCTGCCCCCTGTCCTCTGTGTCCTCTGCCCCCTGTCCTCTACGTCCTCTGCCCCTGTCCTCTGCCCCCTCTGTGTCCTCTGCCCCCTCTCCTCTGCCCCCTCTGTGTCCTCTGCCCCCTCTGTGTCCTCTGCCCCCTGTCCTCTGCCCCCTCTGTGTCCTCTGCCCCCTGTCCTCTGCCCCCTCTGTGTCCTCTGCCCCCTGTCCTCTGCCCCCTGTCCTCTGCCCCCTGTCCTCTGCCCCCTCTGTGTCCTCTGCCCCTCTGTGTCCTCTGCCCCCTGCCCCCTGTCCCCTGTCCTCTGCCCAGCCGCCTCTGCCCCCTGTCCTCTGCCCCCTGTCCTCTGCCCCCTGTCCTCTGCCCCCTGTCCCCTGCCCCCTGTCCCCTGTCCTCTGCCCAGCCGCCTCTGCCCCCTGTCCTCTGCCCAGCCGCCTCTGCCCCCTGTCCTCTGCCCCCTGTCCTCTGCCCCCTGTCCTCTGCCCCCTGTCCTCTGCGTCCTCTGCCCCCTGTCCTCTGCATCCTCTGCCCCTGTCCTCTGCGTCCTCTGCCCCCTGTCCTCTGCGTCCTCTGCCCGTCCTCTGCCCCCTGTCCTTTGCGTCCTCTTCCCCCTGTCCTCTGCCCCCTGTCCTCTGTGTCCTCTGCCCCCTGTCCTCTGCGTCCTCTGCCCCCTCTCCTCTGCCCCCTGTCCTCTGCGTCCTCTGCCCCCTGTCCTCTGCGTCCTCTGCGTCCTCTGCCCCCTGTCCTCTGCGTCCTCTGCCCCCTGTCCTCTGCCCAGCCGCCTCTGCCCCCTGTCCTCTGCCCAGCCGCCTCTGCCCCCTGTCCTCTGCCCAGCCGCCTCTGCCCCCTGTCCTCTGCCCAGCCGCCTCTGCCCCCTGTCCTCTGCCCAGCCGCCTCTGCCCCCTGTCCTCTGCCCCCTGTCCTCTGCCCCCTGTCCTCTGCCCAGCCGCCTCTGCCCCCTGTCCTCTGCCCAGCCGCCTCTGCCCCCTGTCCTCTGCCCAGCCGCCTCTGCCCCCTCTCCTCTGCCCACGCCGCTGCGCTGACCACTCTGCCCACGCTGCTGCGCTGACCAATCTCACCGCACTCACTGTTAACCACTGAGCCACCGCACTCACTGCTAACCACTGAGCCACCGCACTCACTGCTAACCACTGAGCCACCGCACTCACTGCTAACCACTGAGCCACCGCACTCACTGCTAACCACTGAGCCACCGCACTCACTGCTAACCACTGAGCCACCGCACTCACTGCTAACCACTGAGCCACCGCACTCACTGCTAACCACTGAGCCACCATATACTCTGCTATCCACAGAGCCGCCTGTATACACACAATTCATTTCACCGCACTCCCGTAACTATTAGTAAATAAACTATATATGGATTCTACACTACCCGATTCTTTAGAATCGGGCCACCATCTAGTTATACATAATTATTTTATGCCTGAAATGCAACATACTTCAAAACCTTTATTGCACTCATATCAATACGTTGAATGTACAGATTTGTATTCAGATAATATACATTATATATTATAAAATGCCAAAATGCCACATCTCCACCTTCACATATTGTTCCTGCATCAGTGCACACAGTGGTAACACATTGTGAAGATGCCATAATTGCAAACACATCACAAGACACATTTCTTTATCATTCCATATTTTTCGCTTACAATTTCTATGTAAACTTATGATTGAATTCAAGAATCATTTACCAAAAGCAAAAGAACTACCGCTTATAAATACAAGTCTTCAGAATTAGGGAAGGGACACATTCACACGGATTTTATAGTACATTTCAACCTAGGCATTGTATAGAGTAAACTACAAATATTTAAGAAACCCAGAGGAATGTGAATAGGATTTAATAAAACCTTATTTATTTGCTTTCAATTGAGTTTAGCTGCAGAATTTCACAATGAAAATCCACAATTAATGCACGTCAAAGCGTCAGATCGGACACTGTCACTCCAGTGATGACAAGCTCCAGTTGAGGGAAAGAGATGCTGTAGAATTCTGCTGGAGCGCCAAGGAACACCACAGGAGGGGTAGAGTTTAACAAACCTTTATTTGAGCCTCATGCACACTCCACAACGCGTTTCGATGGTATGGGAGACCGTCTTCATCAGGTGATTACATAAGGAATGGGGGGAATCATATTTATAACATTCAGCATGGTCTAATTGGTGAGAGTCACACACCCAATAACCCCTTAGCTCCTGGTGGGAGGTATATATCTGTTAACCCTCTTCTCACCACAATTTACAATCTCATTATGTCTCTCTCTATACTGATATCCTCATGTTTGCGGAGGGAAAATATGCTTTTAACAATATTTTGTGCTATATGCATTACAATAATAATTCCTAAAAAAATAGAAAAAGAGAAAAAAAAATTACATAATAAAAATGGTTACCAACACACAGATTCCTTCTAAAAAGGGGCAGGTCTTGCC
>JARQOC010000008.1:61409482-61422451 GCA_033576535.1 Allobates femoralis | reverse complement strand
GGTGCTGGAGATTCACACTTGCTGGCTATACTCGTTCTCCATGAGATGATCTCCAAGTCTCTGGTTATGGTAACTGGATAGCATAGTACCTAGGTATGGTAATCTGTGCCCAAGACCGCGTGCACACTACACATTCTGTATTGGTACCAAAACATCTATTCTCCTGGTTAGGCCTACAATATGTGCAGACTAGTGATGAGTGAGTTTCATAATATTCGCACTCACTATACTCGTAACAAGTACTTTTTAATACTCGTATATTCGTCCGAATAGTGAGTCTAAAGGTTAGTCAATTAGTAATAGGCTCCGCCCACACACTTCCGCTATAAAGCAAGCATTTCCAGGACAGGGCAGGAGGGTGGGCTTTGTTTATATTTCTATGGCATAAAACACCTTGCTGTGCCCCCAGAGAGACTATAACATTCAATTTCTCACTGAGGTGCATCCTCCCTTTGTGTACTGAAGAGAGCTGTCAATATGTGTCAGATCGATAACCATTGACACATCACTCACGAGCACCAGTGATGCTCGCCGAGTAACAAGTATCATGAAGACTGTACTATCCGTAGCAAATAGTAACAATTAGGTTCGCTCATCACCAGTGCAGACAGAAATCACTTCAGTTACACACAGTAAGACTTGCCTGCTCTGCTGTGTCAGTCTGCACACTACATTTAATCTTAAAGGGACAGCGCCATATGTTTGCATCTACTGTTTCTTCCAGGACTGTTCAGCTGAGTGTTTGCCCTTCCACTTTTATCATCTTCCTTCTCTGTGAGGTTTCATTAATTAGGAGTATTCAGGGGGTTTTGGGGAATTTTTTCTGATTAGGCGGATAAGATTGTAAACTCTTGTGTGGCACCACTGGTAGGGCGTGATCACTCACACAAATCGTTCCTGGTTCCCAGTGGGATTATAGGTATTAGGTGACTGCTCAAACAGCCCTTTGGTTAGGTTGTTGAGATGGTGACATAGAACAACGTTACAGGTGGCGCAGCACCAGGGTGTCCTCCTTCGGCCTTGTTGTTTTTTTTGGATGGATTTCTGTTTTGCCGTCCTTTGCTTACGTGAAGCAGCCATTTCTCAATCCAACCGCCTAGAGTTGTTTTCCTGGTGTGGGGTTTTGCTGTATACTGGGGGCGCACCTTGCACACATCTTACAGTTACAGCATCAAACATGGAAGAATTACAGATAATAAATATTTTGAAGATCAAATTCACCAGCTTTACCAAACCTTTCAATCATTTTTGCTCAGAATCAAATCGATTTGTGCTTCATCATAAGTGATTCAAAATACCCTAAAAGATGTAACACTCTGAGGTCTCCTAGGACTGTATCCAATTCATTTCAAGCTCTTTAATCCACACACAGCCTTTGTAACGTCAGTGACAGGCACGTGTATGGTACATGGATGGTAACTGTTTTTCACAGCTTTGTTGTCACACACTATCTGTACAGTTTCTTCAGTGTTTTATGGCTTTCTCTCCCCATCTATATTGCAGAGATGTAAATCATGATTCCCTCTCACGCTCTAGATTTGCCATATTATGAGTGCTGCATTTGCTGCCTCTTCTGTTATACAAAGGGCTGTGGAGTTGGAGTCAGAGTCAGTATAAATTTTGGTGGACTCTGAGTCGGATTCAGGGAATTTGAGGAGTTGGAGTTACATAATTGGCTTATTGATTTTACAGCCATGGTTGTAGAGTCAGAGTAGTGGAGTCAATGTCAGTGTCCAGCTTGGTGGAGTCAGATTCAGGGAAATTTAGGAGTTGGAGTCAGATGTTTGGATTACTGACTTCACTGCTATGGTTGAGGAGTCGGAGTCGTGGAGTCAGAGTCGGTGTCCATTTTGGTGGAGTCGGATTCGGGGAAGTTGAGAAGTCGGAGTCGGATGTTTGGCTTACCGACCCCACAGCCTGGGTATACAGGCTATGATAGCTTTCTCCTGATTGTTTGTGCTTTACTATGTAATGTGATATCTGTAAGGCCATTTTAGGTGATTTGCGCAAATAAAATTGCAAATTGTTTGAGTTCGACTGGTTCAACTAATTTGTAAAAGTTTTTAATTGCATCAAGTTAATTTGCTCATCTTTACCAACATACATTTTGAATATAGGCAACCTGCTAATTAACATATTTAGATGTTAGTGCTTAATTAATGATGTAACTTTGTTTATTTATTTTTTTAACAGATTGACAAAAAATGATCAAAAATATAGATGAATTACGGTACATTTTTACATTTCCTGCATGAAGCCATATTGTAGTCTTCTTTGTCCTTTAAACAGATGGACTTTTCAAGTATGCAGATTTATAGGTTCAGGCTGTCCTCTTTTATGCCAATGTTAATGGTCATCTAAGAGAACTAAAATCCCAATGTATTGAAGGTTTTACATGTCTCCTTGAGAAGCACAATGATTACTGTGGCCTCTTATCAAGGTATTAAACATTGATCAATTTCTGCACAAATTTCTTTTGACCTCGTTTTGTTAAACTTTCTCCAACGATGATGGCAGCCGGCATAGACGGAGCGCGGCCGGAGCTGCTTGACATGCTGCTCCACAGCAGAGAGTCGCTAAGGAGTGTCGAAAAGCAAGACAGACACTAATGATTTCCTCAAGTCTGTGCCGGTATAACCTTGGTCCCTAGCTCCTTCCACTGGGGGAAGGGGAGTAAGGAAAGCCTGTCACTTTCTCTCAATCTCACAAATACAGCTTTTATTGATTAAACATCAAATGTGGATTTGTACAAGTGTGGTCACAGTAGCATAAATAACCCTTGTTCATACACACACATTAATTAGGGTAGTAATGTAGTTCACGACAATGATCAGTTATTGTTTCTGTATTAATAATGGGGGAAAGGGGCTCAAATTTAACAGGAGATGCAAACAACTTTATATTGTATGGCATGAATATATCTTCTTAAGATTTTTTTTTTTTAAATCACATTTCCATTTCAATAACCAGCAAAATGTAAAATTCATGTTTGCTGTTAGTAGATGAAAATACTCTAGTTACATCTAGAAGCTAAAATGTTAGAATTCAAGTTTCATCTGAGAGATAGACAATGCTCTGTAAGCTAAGAATTGACCTGGGAGGGAGGGGTCTACAATGATCAAAATTATGACCAATACCTCAAGTCAAATTGGCCCACGGGTCCCCCTCACTGAATCCTTTCTGCTGCACAAAACTGATCAAACCCCATAAGCATAGTCACATGGTGTTAAAGCATCAGTCCAAGGCCAGAAACTTTTCTCCTAACTCCCTATCTAATATATCCTTCTAATCTAAGCTTTTTGTCTAATATACTTCCTGTTAGGTCCCATGGCACTGCTCCCCCGCTCACCTTCCCTGACGCTGCATTTTCCTCTGCTCTGAAGGGCAGGCATTCGGCGCCCAGGTGTGCAGTGTCTTGAAGCTGTCGCCGGGTCTCCTTCCTGTCCGCCGGTCACCGAGGTTCGAACACCAGCACAATACAATATACGGTGTAAGGAGCGGTGCATTGGGCGCGGCCGTGCTGCTCCCCTGTGAATCTAGGGGATGATACGGCTCAGCCTGACACTCCCCTTAGCCAGTAGCTGTCCGTCCTCTGGTATATCAGGCCGCTTCTACTGCTGGGAGGTGCCTGATTATTGTGTTAGTTGCCTTGTGCATGTCTGGCTGTTAGTCAGGCCCTCCTTGTGCTCTCTCACTCATGGGTATTCTCCCAGCCTTCCGTCTTGTCCGTATCTCGAGCACTGGCACCTCCATCTCATTTCTGCCATACCTCCTTTAGGTTAACCCTACGAGACGCCCCTTTGGTACTGGCCACTGTTGTATTTAGACCACCTGGGCTTGCACTTGACAATCCCGGTATAGGGGTTGGATCAACTAGGACCAGCTCACCCAGGGGATTTCGGTACCACAGCCCAGTGGGCCCACTCTGGGGTGACTTCCTCCAGAAGCATGACACTTCCTTTAATAACTCCCTACAGTTTCCTCTCTGTACTGTCTAACAGCTACTGATATTTTTTTTCTATTTTCTTTTTGATTATGTGCCTTGTGAAACCCCAGTGCATCCTGGGATCCTCACACTTCATCAGACAGGCCCCTGACACTTCCTCAGCCCCTACCTGAAGCAAAGAGTCACTGTGGCGCTTATTTTAGGGTTGTGGCTGTCAATTACTTCACAAGGGTTTCCAACCCCTCCCCACAGTGCAGTATCTCAGCCCTGCTCTTCTTCCCCCTACACACAGTGCAGTCTCAGCCCCCACTTCTTCCCCCCCCCCACAGTGTGCTGTCCCAGACCCGCTCTACTTTCCCTTTCCCCACAGTAGGATTTTACATCTTCCCTATGCTTTATCTGTCCCTCTGTGCAATGAGACGTTTTAGCAATACCAGAGACTGGGCAGTGTAGGATGACATAAGAGCCACCCAAAAGTGAAGTAAATTGTCTACCAGCTTATGACTTGTGGGGGGTGCATCTGTCCACCTCTGATCTGCATCCGAAAAACTGACATTTCAGTGAGCTCAAAAATATGGGAAGCAAGGTGTGCCACAGTCCGCGCTGCTGAGTCCACAAAATCACCTGGGATGCAAGATGTTGTAGCAGTATAGTTCTTTATTCCTTCCTACGCGTTTCGGCGCCCTTCCTGGATATTAATATCCCTGAGGAAGGTGCCAGGAAGGGCGCCGAAACGCGTAGGAAGGAATAAAGAAGTATACTGCTACAACATCTTGCATCCCAGGTGATTTTGTGGACTCAGCAGTGCGGACTGTGACACACCTTGCTTCCCATATTTTCTGGCAGTTTTTCCACTTTGGAGTGGTCGGTGGAGGTCCTGCAGAAGCTGATACTGTGTTATGCTTTTAAACCAGTTGTGGGTCGCACAACTGGAATAGGTGAGTGGAATTGCATGATACCACTCACATCTGTGTGTCACTAGTGATAGGGCACTATTGCGCCTCTTGTTCCTCACCCTGTTTTGTGTTGATTTCAGTGAGCTCATCACACAAGGGGGATTATGAGGCACAGAAGGGACTCAGTGCGCTGAAATGTCAGTTTCCAGGCGCAGTGCAGATTGGTGGTGCCAGAGGACCTAAGTGCTTCCCACAAGTCATGTCAGCGGAAACTTTCAAGTTATCAGTATGCATAAGCGGATAGACCACTGACTTCACTTCTGGGTGCTGCTTATGTCATCCTACACTTCCCAGTCTCCGGTATCACTGACATTTCTCATCCCACAGGGGGACAGATGAGGCATAAGGAAGATGTGAGCATGCACTGCAAGTAGAGGGTAAGAAGAGTGTGGCGGAGACACCTCACTTCAGTGAAGGGGGTAGAAGTGGAGGGTTGAGACACTGCACTGTGGGGAGGTGGGTGATGAGGGCCTGAGACAATGCTCTGTGGGGAGGGGGGTGAGGAGGTGATGAAAAACTACACTGCAGGGAGGGGGTTAAGAAGAGTGGCATTGAGACAGCTCACTGCAGGTAGGGGGTAAGGAGGGGGTGGCTGAGACACTGCACTGTCGGGAGAGGAGTGACACGTGGGGAGACACGTCAGCTGACCAGCTCTGTGACATCACAAGAGATCCTTGCAGCCAGATGGTGAATGTCGCATCCCCAGAGGCGGCGGAAAGGTAAAGTATCCTCTGGGAGAACTTTTATTATTTTTAACAGAGCGGAGGGGAGAGGACATGGGATAAGACAGGGGGGAAAGGATAGAGGACAGGGGGAGCAGAGATAGAAGAGGGACAGACAGGGACAGGCAGAGTTATGTACTGAGCACTGCCTCTGGTCTTGCTCAGTACATAAACACGGAGCCGACATCGGATCCGATTTAGAATCAGATCCGATGTCCATAGTCTCCCATTGTGTAGTCCTACAAACCATCACGGATCCGTGGTGTCCAATTTTAGTCATGGACACCAAAATCTCAGCAGGTTGCGATTTTGCCTCCGTGATGACTTCGGACAGCTATGCACAGAGTGAAACTCGGATGCCAATAGGAATAACATTCATCGAAAATAGGACATAAAATGTTTAAAGAACTCACCAAGATTTCGCCACTTGTCATACCCATTGCACCTAGCAGGAGGCTGCTGGCTCCTCTGAGAGGTAGCACATGTGTCTGGACACCAAACAAACATATGGACAAACATATGGTTAGGACTCGTAAGTGTGAGGGCCCTTGACAGTGGGTTACGAGCTTACCTTATTTGGCCAAAAATACCTACAAACATCTTACATTTTTATCTACAGTTGTGGCTAAAAGCATTGACACCCCTGCATCTCTGTCAGATAATACTCAGTTTCTTCCTGAAAATGATTGCAATCTCAAATTCTTTGGTATTATTATCTTCATTTAATTTGTCTTCAATGAAAAAACACAAAAAGAATTGCCCTAAAGCCAAATTAGATCTAATTCCACACCAAACATAAAAAAGGGGGTGGACAAAAGTATTGGCACTGGTAGAAAAATCATGTGATGCTTCTCTAATTTGTGCAATTAACAGCACCTGTAACTTACCTGTAGCACCAGGTGTTGGTGTTGGCAATAATTAATCACACTTGCAGCCAGTTGACATGGATTAAAGTTGACTCAACCTCTGTCCTGTGTCCTTGTGTTAACCACATTGAGCATGGAGAAAAGAAAGAAGAAGAAGACCAAAGAACTGTCTGAGGACTTGAGAAACCAAATTGTGAGGAAGCATGAACAATCTCAAGGCTACAAATCCATCTCCAAAGACCTGAATGTTCCTGTGTCTACCGTGCGCAGTGTCATCAAGAAGTTTAAAGCCCATAGCACTGTGGCTAACATCCCTAGATGTGGACGGAAAAGAAAAATTGACGAGAGATTTCAATGCAAGATTGTGCGGATGGTGGATAAAGAAGCTCAACTATCATCCAAACAAGTTCAAGCTGACCTGCAGTCCGAGGGTACAACAGTGTCAACCCGTACTATCCGTCAGCGTCTGAATGAAAAGGGACTGTATGGTAGGAGTACTATCCGTCGGCGTCTGAATGAAAAGGGACTGTATGGTAGGAGTACTATCCGTCGGCGTCTGAATGAAAAGGGACTGTATGGTAGGATACCCAGGAAGACCCCACATAAAAAATCCAGGCTGGAGTATGCCAAAACTACAATGTTTTGGAAGAATGTTCTCTTGTCAGATGAGACAAAAGTAGAGCTTTTTGGGCAAAGGCATCAACATAGAGTTTACAGGAGAATAAAAGAGGCATTCAAAGAAAAGAACACGGTCCCTACAGTCAAACATGGCGGAGGTTCCCTGATGTTTTGGGGTTGCTTTGCTGCCTGTGGCACTGGACTGCTTGACCGTGTGCATGGCATTATGAAGTCTGAAGACTACCAACAAATTTTGCAGCATAAAAGGGCCCAGTGTGAGAAAGCTGGGTCTCCCTCAGAGGTCATGGGACTTCCAGCAGGACAATGACCCAAAACACACTTCAAAAAGCACTAGAAAATGGTTTGAGAGAAAGCACTGGAGACTTCTAAGGTGGCCAGCAATGAGTCCAGGCCTGAATCCCATAGAACACCTGTGGAGAGATCTAAAAATGGTAGTGTGGAGAAGGCACCCTTCAAATATCAGGGACCTGGAGCAGTTTGCCAAAGAAGAATGGTCTAAAATTCCAGCAGAGCATTGTAAGAAACTCATTGATGGTTACCGGAAGCGGTTGATCGCAGTTATTTTGGCTAAAGGTTGTGCAACCAAGTATTAGGCTGAGGGTGCCAATACTTTTGTCTGGCCCCTTTTTGGAGTTTTGTGTGAAATTATCAATGTTTTGCTTTTTGCTTCATTCTCTTTTGTGTTTTTTCATTGAACACAAATTAAATGAAGATAATACCAAAGAATTTGTGATTGCAATCAATTTCAGGAAGAAACTGAGTATTATCTGACAGAATTGCAGGGGTGTCAATACTTTTGGCCACAACTGTATAGTGTTTTGTTGCATCTTTTTATCTGCTTTCAGTTGAGGCTGGGCCCTCTGGGGAGCATCAGTCACTTGTGATGCATGTATTTGGTGCGGAGCAGCCCGCCTTGTCTAATAGCTTGGGCGTGACAATAGCCTGCTCTGACACTGTGTATCACATAGACCTATGTGGCTGATGCCCTATGGCATCCTTGTGTCTTTAAACACCACCAGTCTCCTCCCTGACAGCATGGCTGGTCGCAGATGCTACAATCTCCCCCATGCCTGGGTTGCAAATGACTGAGCACCGGTGTCCAGACACATATGTTACCTCTCAAAGGAGCCAGCAGCCTCCTGCTAGGTGCAATGGGTATGAAAAGTGGCAAAATCTTGGTGAGTTCAATAGGGATAATGTCCGATCTGATCCGTGCACCATAGGAATACACGGGAGGTCAAATCGCATCCGAGTTTAACCGATTTGACACAGATACACTCGGATACCTCAAAATCGTGATATGAAGGCAGCCTAAGACTAACTTCACTTGCACCTGATACTCTCTGTGCACGCCATATATCGTCTACAACAAATTTTGTTGGTCAGCATCCTGATCTCTTGCAGGACACAGAACTGAAGCAGCCAGTGTCTAACCAGATAACCAGAAAGGCCCAGTTACACACACAGATAATTGTGCAGAGATTGTCTGCAGATCTCTGGTTGCAGTGAAATCAAGGACACATCATTACATTTGTACACGGCCACAAAATGAACAATCTCTGCACTATTATCTGTGTGTGTAACTGGGCCTTAAGTGTTGGAGCAGAGAGCCATTGGATCCAGCTGTATACACACCTCATTGACTAGTTTAAGATGGTTTACCTTCTCTGTAGTAAGGCTGGTTTCACACCACGTTTTAATCCAATCCGGGGCTGTCCATTGAGACCTAGATGAAACTGGATGTAACCGGATTCTTCAAAACCAGATGTCCCCATCCGGTTTGAAATGGGATCCGGTTCCCGGATTAGCCATTAAACCGGACCGGTTGTATCTGGTATTGTGGAATCCAGTTTAGTCCGGTTTTGTCTGCCCAGCCCTTCTGTGTCTTGTTAATATAAATTGCAGTCAGCCTTTCTTCCTGGTCCCTCTTTTGGTTGCAAAATAGCCCTGTGTTATGAAGATTTCTGCTTGTATGTGGATGTTTGCTCACAGAGTTTGGCCAAAATGGCGTCGGGAGGGAGGGTGGGAGGTGGTCACATTCCTCAGCGCGCAGCCGCAGTCTGCAATTTGCAATCCGGGAACCGTTTTGGTTTTGCAATTGAATCCGACGCAATCCGGTGCTATAGACCCTCATGTTAAGTTTCGCCGGATTGCACTGGACCGGGTGAATCCGGGAGATTCTGATTTTTACCGATCTTCACAACGGACGCGAAAAATCGTGCATGTGTGGTCCGAGAACAAAAACCGAGTTCTCCCAGATCCACCTGGAAAGCATAAAACCGGATGGCTAAACACTGCCATCCGGGACAATCCGGCCCCATAGGCAAACTAATGGGCTGAAATGTGATCCAGGCCAATCCGGTTCTCATTGGATCGTCCCGGATCAAAAAAAACGTGGTGTGAAACCAGCTTTAGCCAACTAACTTTGTTTTTACAGTAGCAATTTTCCCAATATCAATTGTATATTATAAAATACAAAACTGTTCCTTTTACAAGGTAAATTAAAGAAAGACACTGGCGAGTATCCGCAATATAATATTATTTTATGTATGTATTTTATGTAGAGGAAATGAACAATGGCAATATAATAACTACTCTAGTAAAAGCCACATTTTACATTAGAGATAAGGACATCTATGATCTTTGAAGATTAATTTCTAGGATCTCAATGGCCATTCTTTGTGTACAGCAGGGGTGGGAAAAAAAAAGAATTGTGCTTTTAGCATTATTTTCCAAGACCTGTAGTGTTGTAATTTTTTGGGATCGGGGCTGTGACAGGTTATTTTGTGCGCCTTCAGCTGACATTTTTAATACCATTTTTATTATTGCATTTTACTGCAATGTTGCAGTAACAAAAATAACATAATTTTGGAGGTTTACCTTTTTTTTCCCATTATGTAGTTTACAAATTAAATTATTGATTTTATATTTTCATAGATCAGGCATTTCTGAATGTGGCAATACCAAATATATGTACTTGCTATTTTTCTTTGTTTTAGTTTTCCACTTAGGGGTCCTCAACACTGCAGTGTCTGATCACTCCTGCAGTACTCAGCCACAGGAACTGAAGTCATGACTGCGAGAGGGGTCCGAACCCCAGCTGTCATGGCAACACATTCACGCCCCGTGATCATGTCATGGGGTTGCCGATAGCAGTGGGGAATATAGCGCTATCTCAGCTGCAGCGTTTTAGACTGCAATATCAGTGTCTTACAGCGCAATCTAAGGGGTTCACATCAGTGGGCAGATCACTGATCCATCGAAGGCTGTTAGCGGCAAATGTCAGCCAGAATGTGCAGGAAATGATGGGAGCTCAGCACATGAGCTCTTATCAATGGGAAGAAGGTGACCAGGGACGTACGTATCTTCAAATTTCACACAGTCAGGGAACTGAGTGCCAGAGGCAGCAAAACAACCCCATAACTTCTTTTGAACCTCCATGATATTTCACTGTAGGTACAGTGTTCTTTGTAGGCCTCATTTTATTTTCAGTAAACAGTACAATTATATGCTTGTCAAAAAAGCTATAGTTGTCAACAAGACACTTTCCGTGAATAATTTTGGCTTACACTTACTCCTGCCATTTTTTCATTTCATTGACATGTCAACAGATTGTTCAAGCTGTCATTGATGCCCCCTGAACCTGCAGGACAACTGTAATTTCTTTGGAACTTGATTAGGTATGTTTATCCACCATCTGGACTATCCAGCATTGCAACCTTTCATTAATATGTCTGTGCCATCCACGTCCAGGGAGACTAGCTATAGTGCCATGGGTTGTAAACTTCTTCATTATGTTGCGTATTGTGGACAAAGGAACATCAAGATCTCTGGAAATGGATTTGTAACCTTGAGATTGTTGATATTTTTCATCAATTTTGGTTCTCAACTGCAATGACATTTCTCTTCTCTTTCTGTTTTCCATGCTTAGTGTGGCACACACAGACACACACTGGAAAAACTGAATCAACTTCTCCCCTTTCTTTCCTGGTTTCAAATTTGATTTTCATATTGCCCACACCTGTTTCTTGCCACAGGTGAGTTTGAACAACCATCACATGTTAGAAATAAAAAGAAATAAACATGTGTATGACAAAAGATGGGTAATTGCAATTATTTTCTAGGAGAAATACTTAATTTTCTGGAACAACTTTAAGGGTGCCAACATTTTTGGCCCTGGCTGTATATAGCACCATTTAATTCCATAGTACCTTTCATATATTATGATCATTGTCACATGCGTGTTCACTAGCTAACCTACCTATCTATATATATGCCTCTAGAATGTGGGAGAAAACCGGAACAACAAGGGGAGAGGATACAAACGTCTTGCTCTAGTTGGGATCATTGCACAAGCAAGACTACAATATGGACTACTGAGCCATAATACTTCCCTGGTTCTAGGACAGGAATAATCCTTTAGGTTGGTGTGAAAATCTTTTCTGTCTATTCAGGGGAGTTGCAACTCTGTATCAGAAAAAAAAAAGTTCTAAAATATATAACGATATTTTGAAAGGGCTGCCTTGCTAAATTCATTTATCACATATCCTGTGGGTAGGTGATAACTTGTTTGGTGGTGAGGGAGTGGATCCATAATTACTAGATTGGTGGATTTTGACTGCTGAGATCCCAACTAATTGTTAGAATATGACACTTTAATCCCTGTTATAATGGAGCTGTAATACTCATGAATAACTGCCATTCCATTCATATCTGTGGGACTAGGAAAGTACTGCATTCAGCTTTCTCCAGATTTTCTTCTAGGGGAATACCCCTTTAAAGGGAACCAACCACCAGGATTTAACCACCTGTAAATCAGTGCAGCAGGTTATTGACGTGTGGAGCATGACATCAATTTTTTTTATTTTTTATTCCTCCCCTGTGGACTTGTCTTTCTTCTGTAAGCCAAACCCCGCTCCCCACCTGGATGAGCCTGGATAAGAGGTAGGGGGTTCGGCTTACAGCAGAAAGGTAAGCCCATTGGGGAACAGTAAGAAAAAAACAAATTGTGATGTCATGCTGCACTGATTGATAGGGGGTTAAATTCTGGCGGTTAGTTCCCTTTAAGGGCCCGTCACACAGGGAGATATCGCCGGCGAAGATGCCGGCAACTGAGGGGCGTGGTCAGGTTGCGGCGACATCGCCGGAGAGTTGCCTCGTGTGACAGGGCGATAATCAGGCGAAAAATCGCCTGAGTCACATCGCCAGGTTTCCCAACAATGTTGGGAAATCTGGCGATGTTGCT
The DNA here is from genome assembly GCA_033576535.1 of Allobates femoralis. Lineage (NCBI taxonomy): Eukaryota > Metazoa > Chordata > Amphibia > Anura > Aromobatidae > Allobates > Allobates femoralis. Next base: position 61,410,077 of record JARQOC010000008.1, on the reverse strand, counting down.
GAGGCGATCATGCCTGATCGCCCTGTGTAACACGGCAACCTGCAATGTTGCGGGCGATTCCGCCTATCTACAACATTGCGAGTTATCGCTCGCTGGGTTGCTGGGCAACCCAGCGAGCGATAGCCGCGGCAACTAGCCGGCGACATCGCTGGTAAGTTGCTCCGTCTGACATCTCCCCGGCGATGTTGTCAGGGATGCGCGCTCCCGTGATCCCCGGCAACATCGCCGGCGATATGTCCCTGTGTGACGGTACCTGTAAAGCTAAAAGTTGTAACATGAACCTGATCAGATATTGCTGCGGGAATCTATGTGCCTTTTACTAGTAAGTGTAACTTTTGCTTGAGTAAAACTCCATAATTGGCATTTACTTTAAAAGTGGCCTAAAACCGCCATTTGTCTGGTTTGTATGAATCAGCAAGAACACAAGTATCTTTTTCGTCTGAGGGAAAACACCAGAACATAGCAATTATAGACAAGCCATGGAGAGATAGGACTGCTCCATAGGAAAAGTATCATATCAAGTACGGGAAATATAAAATTACATTATATGAGGCATAAGTATATTCTGGCTCCAATATTTAATAAATCCTTATAC
>JARQOC010000008.1:61368700-61409382 GCA_033576535.1 Allobates femoralis | reverse complement strand
CCGTGAGTGTGTGTGTCATCCTTATGCTGAAGCCCCACTTGCCCTCATAGACTGCCATTGCCTCTACTCTTATCATCTCTACTGCTACCCCTACTCTCCTGCAGCATCAATAACATCCTCACAGACTTTAACTACTACTACCACTGCCCCGGGGAACCCAGTTCTGCCCACAGGAACTATTCTATCCAAGCTGCTATCCCATCATCCCCGGAGGTTCTGCAGCAGCGGCGGCCCCATTACTGGCCGCATATAGTGGGTGGCGTCACGAGTGACAAATCCCCTGTAAATAACCCCCATTTTATTGTGCGGGCCCGGGACACGGTCCGGACCAGGACCGCCGTGACATCCCCCAGCAGTACACCGGTCCGGCACCGAGTACCCCGTCCCGAGGGGCTCCACAACCTTATATCCTTGTTGTTTTTTTTGGATGGATTTCTGATTTGCAGTCCTTTGTTTACGTGAAGCAGCCATTTCTCAATCCAACCGCCTAGAGTTATTTTCCTGGTGTGGGGTTTTGCTGTATACTGGGGGCGCACCTTGCACACATCTTACAGTTACAGCATCAAACATGGAGGAATTACAGATAATAAATATTTAGAAATTCTAATTCACCAGCTTTACCAAACCTTTCAATCATTTTTGCTCAGAATTAAATCGATTTGTGCTTCATCATAAGTGATTCAAAATACCCTAAAAGATGTAACACTCTGAGATCTCCTAGGGCTGTATCCAATTCATTTCAAGCTCTTTAATCCACACACAGCCTTTGTAATGTCAGTGACAGGCACATGTATGGTACATGGATGGTAACTGTTTTTCACAGCTTTGTTGTCACACACTAACTGTACAGTTTCTTCAGTGTTTTATGGCTTTCTCTCTCCATCTATATTGCAGAGATCTAAATCATGATTCCCTCTCACGCTCTAGATTTGCCATATTATGAGTGCTGCATTTGCTGCCTCTTCTGTTATACAAAGGGCTGTGGAGTTGGAGTCAGAGTCAGTATAAATTTTGGTGGACTCTGAGTCGGATTCAGGGAATTTGAGGAGTTGGAGATACATAATTGGCTTATTGATTTTACAGACATGGTTGGAGTCAGATGTTTGGATTACTGATTTCACTGCTATGGTTGAGGAGTCGGAGTTGTGGAGTCAGAGTCGGTGTCCATTTTGGTGGAGTCGGATTCGGGGAAATTGAGAAGTCGGAGTCAGATGTTTGGCTTACAAACCCCACAGCCTGGGTATACAGGCTATGATAGCTTTCTCCTGATTGTTTGTGCTTTACTATGTGATGTGATATCTGTAAGGCCATTTTAGGTGATTTGCGCAAATAAAATTGCAAATTGTTTGAGTTCGACTGGTTCAACTAATTTGTAAAAGTTTTTAATTGCATCAAGTTAATTTGCTCATCTTTACCAAGATACATTTTGAATATAGGCAACCTGCTAATTAACATATTTAGATGTTAGTGCTTAATTAATAATGCAACTTTGTTTATTAATTTTTTTTAAAGATTGACAAAAAATGATCAAAAATATAGATGAATTACATTTTTACATTTCCTGCATGAAGCCATATTGTAGTCTTCTTTGTCCTTTAAACAGATGGACTTTTCAAGTATGCAGATTTGTAGGTTCAGCCTGTCCTCTTTTATGCCAATGTTAATGGTCATCTAAGAGAACTAAAATCCCAATGTATTGAAGGTTTTACATGTCTCCTTGAGAAGCACAATGATTGCTGTGGCCTCTTATCAAGGTATTAAACATTGATCAATTTCTGCACAAATTTCTTTTGACCTCGTTTTGTTAAACTTTCTCCAACGATGATGGCAGCCGGCATAGACGGTACGCGGCCGGAGCTGCTTGACATGCTGCTCCACAGCAGAGAGTCGCTAAGGAGTGTCGAAAAGCAAGACAGACACTAATGATTTCCTCAAGTCTGTGCCGGTATAACCTTGGTCCCCAGCTCCTTCCACTGGGGGAAGGGGAGTAAGGAAAGCCTGTCACTTTCTCTCAATCTCACAAATACAGCTTTTATTGATTAAACATCAAATGTGGATTTGTACAAGTGTGGTCACAGTAGCATAAATAACCCTTGTTCATACACACACATTAATTAGGGTAGTAATGTAGTTCACGACAATGATCAGTTATTTTTTCTGTATTAATAATGGGGGAAAGGGGCTCAAATTTTACAGGAGATGCAAACAACTTTATATTGTATGGCATGAATATATCTTCTTAAGGATTTTTTTTTTTAAATCGCATTTCCATTTCAATAACCAGCAAAATGTAAAGTTCGTGTTTGCTTTTAGTAGATGAAAATACTTTACATCTAGAAGCTGAAATGTTAGAATTCAGCGCATTCCTAGTTTCATCTGAGAGATAGACAATGCTCTGTAAGATAAAAAGTGACCTGGGAGGGAGAGGTCTACAGTGACCAAAATTATGACCAATACCCCAAGTCAAAGTGGCATCCTTTCTGCTACACAAAACTGATCAAACCCCATAAGCATAGTCACATGGTGTTAAAGCATCAGTCCAAGGCCAGAAACTTTTCTCCTAACTCCCTATCTAATAAATCCTTCTAATCTAAGCTTTTTGTTTAATATACTTCCTGTTAGGTCCCCTGGCACTGCTCCCCCGCTCACCTTCCCTGATGCTGCGTTCTCCCCTGCTCCGAAGGGCGGGCATTCGGCGCCCAGGCGTGCAGTGTCTTGAAGCTGTCGCCAGGTCCCCTTCCTGTCCGCCGGTCACCGGGGTTCGAACACCAGCACACTACAATATACGGTGTAAGGAGCGGTGCATTGGGCGCGGCCGTGCTGCTCCCCTGTGAATCTAGGGGATGACACGGCTCAGCCTGACACTCCCCTTGGCCAGTAGCTGTCCATCCTCTGTTATATCAGGCCGCTTCCACTGCTGGGAGGTGCCTGATTATTGTGTTAGTTGCCTTGTGCATGTCTGGCTGTTAGTCAGGCCCTCCTTGTGCTCTCTCACTCATGAGTATTCTCCCAGCCTTCCGTCTTGTCTGTGTCTCAAGCACTGGTACCTCCATTCCTTCTCTGCCATACCTCCTTTAGGTTAACCCTACGAGCCGCCCCTTTGGTACTGGCCACTGTTGTATTTAGACCACTTGGCTTGCCCTTGACAATCCCGGTATAGGGGTTGGATCAGCTAGGACCAGCTCACCCAGGGGAGTTCGGTACCACAGCCCAGTGGGTCCACTCTAGGGTGACTTCCTCTGGAAGCATGACACTTCCTTTACTAACTCCCTACAGTTTCCTCTCTGTACTGTCTAACAGCTACTGATATTTTTTTTCTATTTTCTTTTTGATGATGTACCATGTGAAACCCCAGTGCATCCTGGGATCCTCACACTGCATCAGACAGGCCCCTGACACTTCCTCAGCCCCTCCCTGAAGCAAAGAGTCACTGTGACGCTCATTTTAGGGTTGTGGCTGTCAATTACTTCACAAGGGTTTCCAACCCCTCCCCACAGTGCGGTGTAGGATGACATAAGTGCCACCAATTGTCAATTGTCTATCAACTTATGACTTTTGGGTGGTGCATCTGTCCACCTCTGATCTGCATTTGAAAAACTGACATTTCAGTGCGCTCATCACACAAGGGGGATTATGAGGCACAGGAGGGACTCACAAAGACAGCTCACTGCAGGTAGGGGGAAAGGAGGGGGTGGCTGAGACACTGCACTGTGGGGAGAGGAGTGACACGTGGGGAGACACATCAGCTGACCAGCTCTGTGACATCACAAGAGATCCTTGCAGCCAGATAGTGACTGTTGCATCCCCGGAGGCGGTGGAAAGGTAAAGGGGGGACGGGATAGATGACAGGGGGGAGCAGAGATAGAGGAGGGACAGACAGGGACAGGCAGGGACAGGCAGAGTTATGTACTGAGCACTGTCTCTGGTCTTTCTCAGTACATAAAGACGGAGCCGACATCGGATCCAATTTAGAATCGGATCCGATGTCCATAGGCTACCATTGTGTAGTCCTACGAACCATCACGGATCCGACACGGATCCGTGGTGTCCAATTTTAGTCACGGACACCAAAATCGAAGCAGGTTGCGATTTTGCCTCCATGATGACTCCGGACAGCTACGCACAGAGCAAAACTCGGATGCCAATAGGGATAACATTCATCGAAAATAGGCCAAAAAGTTTTTAAAAAACTCACCAAGATTTTGCCACTTTTCATACCCATTGCACCTAGTAGGAGGCTGCTGGCTCCTCTGAGAGGTAACACATGTGTCGGGACACCAAACAAACATATGGACAAACATATGGTTAGGACTCGTAAGTATGAGGGCCCTTCACAATGGGTTACGAGCTTACCTTATTTTGGCCCAAAATACCTACAAACATCTCACATTTTTATCTATAGTGTTTTGTTGCATCTTTTTATCTGCTTGCAGTTGAGGCTGGGCCCTCTGGGGGGCGTCAGTCACTTGTGGTGCATGTATTTGGTGCGGAGCAGCCCGGCTTGTCTAATAGCTTGGGCGTGACAATAGGCTGCTCTGAAACTGTGTATCACATAAATCTATGTGGCTGATGCCCTATGGCAGCCTTGTGTCTTTAAACACCACCAGTCTCCTCCCTGACAGCATGGTTGGTTGCAGATGCTACAATCGCCCCCATGCCTGGGTTGCAAGAGACTGAGCACCAGTGTCCAGACACATGTGTTATCTCTCAGAGGAGCCAGCAGCCTCCTGCTAGGTGCAATGGGTATGAAAAGTGGCAAAATCTTGGTGAGTTCAATAGGGATAACATCCGATCCGATCCGTGCACCATAGGAATACATGGGATGCCATATCGCATCCAAGTTTAACCGATTTGACACGGATACACTCGGATGCCTCAAAATCGTGATGTGAAGGCAGAATACCTTCACTTGCACCTGATACTCTCTGTGCACGCCATATATCATCTACAACAAATTTTGTTGGTCAGCACTCTGATCTCTTGCAAGACACAGAACTGAAGCAGCCAGTGTCTAACCATATTAAAGGCCCAGTTACACACACAGATAATTGTGCAGAGATTGTCCGCAGATCTCTGGTTGCAGTGAAATCATGGACACATCATTACATTTGTACACGGCCACAAAATGAACAATCTCTGCACAATTATCTGTGTGTGTAACTGGGCCTTAAGCGTTGGAGCAGAGAGCCATTGGATCCAGCTGTATACACACCTTATTGACTAGTGTAAGATGGTTTACCTTCTCCGTAGTAAGGCTGGTTTCACACCACATTTTAATCCGATCTGGGGCTGTCCATTGAGAATTGGATGAAACCGGATGTAACCGGATTCTTACAAACCGGATGTCCCCATCCGGTTTGAAATGGGATCTGGTTCCCGGATTAGCCAATAAACCGGACCGGTTGCATCCGGTTTTGTGGAACCCCGTTTAATCCGGTTGCAGCTGCCCAGCCCTCCTGTGTCTTGTTAATATAAATTGCTTTCAGCCTTTTTTTCCTGGCCCCTCTTTTGGCTGCAAAATGGCCCTGTGTTATGAAGATTTCTGCTGGTATGTGGATGTTTGCTCACAGAGTTTGGCAAAAATGGCGTCGAGAGGGAGGGTGGGAGGTGGTCACATTCCTTAGCGAGCAGCCACAGTCTGCAATTTGTAATCCGGGAACCGTTTCAGTTTTGTAATTGAATCCGACGCAATCCAGCACCATAGACCCTCATGTTAACTTTCGCCGGATTACACCGGACCGGGTGAATCTGGGAGATTCCGATTTTGACCGGTTTTCACAATGGACGCAAAAAATTGTGCATGTGGGTCCGAGGACTCCCAGATCCACCCGGAAAGCATAACACCAGATGGCTAAGCACTGCCATCTGGGACAATCTGGCCCCATAGGCAAACTATTGGGCTAAAATGTGATCCGGGCCAATCCGGTTCTCATCGGATCGCCCGGATCAAAAAAAATGTGGTGTGAAACCAGCCTTAGCCAACTAACTTTGTTTTTACAGTAACAATTTTCCCAATATCAATTGTATATTGTAAAATATCTTCAAAACTGTTCCTTTTACAAGGTAAATTAAAGAAAGACACTGGCGAGTATCCGCAATATAATATTATTTTATGTATGTATTTTATGTAGAGGAAATGAACAATTGCAATATAATAACTTCTCTAGTAAAAGCCACATTTTATATTAGAGATAAGGACATCTATGATCTTTGAAGATTAATTTCTAGGATCTCAATGGCCATTCTTTGTGTACAGCAGGGGTGGGAAAAAAAAAGAATTGTGCTTTTAGCATTATTTTCCGAGACCTGTAGTGTTGTAATTTTTTGGGATCGGGGCTGTGACAGGTTATTTTGTGCACCTTCAGCTGACATTTTTGTTATTGCATTTTACTGCAATGTTGCAGTAACCAAAATAACATAATTTTGGAGGTTTACCTTTTTTTTCCCATTATGTAGTTTACAAATTAGATTATTGATTTTATATTTTCATAGATCAGGCATTTCTGAATGCGGCAATACCAAATATATGTACTTGCTATTTTTCTTTGTTTTAGTTTTCCACTTAGGGGTCCTCAACACTGCAGTGTCTGATCACTCCTGCAGTACTGAGCCACAGGAACTGAAGTCATGACTGCGAGAGGGGTCCGAACCCCAGCTGTCATGGCAACATATTGACGCCTCTTGATCATGTCATGGGGTTGCCGATAGCAGTGGGGAATATAGCGCTATCTCAGCTGCAGCGTTTTAGACTGCAATATCAGTGTCTTACAGAGCAATCTAAGGGGTTCACATCAGTGGGCAGATAACTGATCCATCGAAGGCTGTTAGCGGCAAATGTCAGCCAGCATGTGCAGGAAATGATGGGAGCTCAGCACATGAGCACTCATCAAAGGGAAGAAGGTGACCAGGGACGTACGTATCTTCAAATTTCTTGGTGACTTGCACACAGTCAGGGAACTGAGTGCCAGAGGCAGCAAAACAACCCCAAAACTTCTTTTGAACCTCCATGATATTTCACTGTAGGTACAGTGTTCTTTGTAGGCCTCATTTTATTTTCAGTAAACAGTACAATTATATGCTTGTCAAAAAAGCTATAGTTGTCAACAAGACACTTTCCATGAAGAATTTTGGCTTACACTTACTCCTGGCATTTTTTCATTTCATTGACATGTCAACAGATTGTTCAAGCTGTCATTGATGCCCCCTGAACCTGCAGGACAACTGTAATTTCTTTGGAACTTGATTAGGTATGTTTATCCACCATCTGGACTATCCAGCATTGCAACCTTTCATTAATATGTCTGTGCCATCCACGTCCAGGGAGACTAGCTATAGTGCCATGGGTTGTAAACTTCTTCATTATGTTGCGTATTGTGGACAAAGGAACATCAAGATCTCTGGAAATGGATTTGTAAAATTGAGATTGTTGATATTTTTCATCAATTTTGGTTCTCAACTGCAATGACATTTCTCTTCTCTTTCTGTTTTCCATGCTTAGTGTGGCACACACAGACATACACTGGAAAAACTGAATCAACTTCTCCCCTTTCTTTCCTGGTTTCAAATTTGATTTTCATATTGCCCACACCTGTTTCTTGCCACAGGTGAGTTTGAACAAGCATCACATGTTAGAAATAAAAAGAAATAAACATGTGTATGACAAAAAATGGGTAATTGCAATTATTTTCTAGGAGAAGTACTTAATTTTCTGGAACAACTTCAAGGGTGTCAACATTTTGGCCCTGGCTGTATATGGCACCATTTAATTCCATAGTATCTTTCCTATGTTATGATCATTGTCACATGCGTGTTCACTAGCTAACCTACCTATCTATATATATGCCTCTAGAATGTGGGAGAAAACCGGAACAACAAGGGGAGAGGATACAAACGTCTTGCTCTAGTTGTGACTGAAACCTAGGATCATTGCACAAGCAAGACTACAATGTTGACTACTGAGCCACTATGCTTTCCTGGTTCCAGGACTGGATAATCCTTTAGGTTGGTGTGAAAATCTTTTCTGTCTATTCAGGGAAGTTGCAACTCTATATCAGAAAAAAAAGTTCTAAAATATATAAAGATATTTTGAAAGGGCTGCCTTGCTAAATTAATTTATCACATATCCTGTAGGTAGGTGATAACTTGTTTGGTGGTGAGGGAGTGGATCCATAATTAAGTTCTGAGGGTATGGGGGGAACAGGTGAGGTACTTGTACCAGTCTACCCGCATCTGCTATCCATATAGACTTATTTTGTAAAGTGTGTAATGTTCTTGATCTTTGTTCTGCTGCTGTAATACTGTAATTTCCTCCGGGATCAATAAAGTTTCTTATCTTATCTTATCTTAATTACTAGATTGGTGGATTTTGACTGCTGAGATCCCAACTAATTGATAGAATATGACACTGTAATCCCTGTTATAATGGAGCTGCAATACTCATGAATAACTGCCATTCCATTCATATCTGTGGGATTAGGAAAGTACTGCATTCAGCTTTCTCCAGCAACCCATGAAGAACTTTCTTCTAGGGAAAAAAACCCTTTAAAGGGAACCAACCACCAGGATTTAACCACCTGTAAATCAGTGCAGCAGGTTATTGACGTGTGGAGCATGACATCAATTTGTTGTTTTTTTTTATTCCTCCCCTGTGGGCTTCTCTTTCTTCTGTAAGCCAAACCCCGCTCCCCACCTGGATGAGCATGGATAAGAGGTAGGGGGTTCGGCTTACAGCAGAAAGGCAAGCCCATAGGGGATAGGGGAACAGTAAAAAAAAAACAAATTGTGATGTCATGCTGCACACGTCAATAGCCTGCTGCACTGATTGATAGGAGGTTAAATTCTGGCGGTTAGTTCCCTTTAAAGCTAAAAGTTGTAACATGAACCTGATCAGATATTGCTGCGGGAATCTATGTGCCTTTTACTAGTAAGTGTAACTTTTGCTTGAGTAAAACTCCATAATTGGCATTTACTTTAAAAGTGGTCTAAAACCGCCATTTGTCTGGTTTGTATGAATCAGCAAGAACACAAGTATCTTTTTCGTCTGAGGGAAAACACCAGAACATAGCAATTATAGACAGGCCATGGAGAGATAGGACTGCTCCATAGGAAAAGTATCATATCAAGTACGGGAAATATAAAATTACATTATATGAGGCATAAGTATATTCTGGCTCCAATATTTAATAAATCCTTACACACTCATATTTCAAATTGTTGTGATGACAGACATACATAATATCTAATCTTCCGCTAGCATTCCCCGAGAATGACATGCACTGAGCAGAAAGTGTTAATAGCAGCATTAGCCTTCGATGGGAAAGAGCGGGTGTTTATTCTGTGCACTGGAGTGAAGTAAGGGTGCAGAGTGAGCACTGCCCCTGCTCAGTTTATATGGAAATGTCAAGATACATATTGCAGCTACAGACTGGAGCAATTAATGACCACTCATGGAAAATTCTTTCTCCTTCTCTGACAAGCCAGGGGCTCCCACTTCCCCGTCTTACTAGATGTTTCTGGCAGTGAGTCTGCATGAAGGGCACTGACGATACTTCCTCCACCTTCACACATCCTCGCTGAGCGCTAGCCTGTCTCGGTGAATTAGGCTTACACTGCACAGGGGACACGAGGGCCTTATTAGCCGGACCTGTTAAAAGAGCACAACCTGGAGAAGTTTGCTTACCATATGCACAACTGAAGTATGAGCTGAAAGATTAAAAGCCTTGGCAGTGGGAGAGCAGCCAAAATATAAAATATAGAAAGCGTTTGTGCACATCCTAATATCTGCAGTACCGAGGCTACTCACTGAGACAGGAGCCGGCGGGAAACCACTTTCTGCAGACCACTTTCCTGATGTTATCTAGAATGCGGCTTCAAAGAATGAAATCAAAGGTTGACATTACACTAGCATTGTGCCGTGCAGTTGCGTGCAATTTTTCTAACTTGTTTTTTTACTTAGCCATGAGTGGGCCCACTGAAGATTGTAAATGATCCACCTATGGTTTTGGCTAAAACAGAAAACATCTCAGAACTGAATCCACTTTGTGACTCATGTAAGCCACAAGCTTCTGCTTTGTCCCTCCTTGCCCCACTATAATCAGATTGACTTCTGCCAATACACATTACACAAACATGCCAGATAGGCAGGGATGGTATTCCATTACAGCAGGTAATAATGAATATAAACTACAGGCAACGTTTGTTGATAAAAAATGTAAATACTGCAGGTACTAGACCATGGGTCCCCAAATCCAGGCCTCAAGGGCCGCCAACAGGGCATGTTTTCAGAATTTCCTTAGTATTGCACAGGGGTTGGACTCATCACCTGTGCACATGATCACATTAACACTTGTGCTAAGGAAATCCTGAAAACCTGCACTGTTTGCAGCTCTCGAGGCCTGGAGTTGGGGACCTCTGTACTAGACCAATGTGGTTTTCAGCCTGGAAAGCTTTTTTGGCTTGCCCTGTGATTGAGCTACCTCACCACTGTCCACACATTCCTCTTCACTTGCTGGGTGTGGGCTTGCTCCTCACTTTGCCTCCTTCAGCTTGTCCTGCAGCTTGAGTCAGTCTCCTCCAACTCCCTCCTGCACTCCTGCTTACATTCTTTCTAACCTAAAAAACAGGGAACACACTAAGGCTAGGGCCACACTTGGGAGCCTACATTTGTCTACTGGATGCTTACTGGATCCAGTTTTTTAAGTTGCCATCTTCATGTCATTTTTGCCTCAGTTAACATTTGCGTTAATGTTAGGTACATTTATGTACCTAGCATCCACGCTAATATTAACGTATGCGTTTCCCATAGGGTCCCATGTTATCAAAAACGCATGCGTTTTTGAAAATGCACCAAAAAACTTTGCAGACCCTGTTAAAAACAGATTTCTCAAAAACGTAATGCGTTAAACGGATTGCACTTTGGCACTCTTTTGCAATGCATTTTTGCATTGGACTCTATGGAGTTAATGCATGCATTTTTCAACATCTCAAAATGAAAAAACTAGATGCAGTAGCAGGATTGCAGATGCAAATGTGGCCCTGGCCTTAGTTATATATCCCTTCCATATGGGCTGGCTTCACCTTAAAGGTAACCTGTCACTTAGGTAAAGTTCCCCCGGGGCTATCACTACCTGTCCCTGCATATTCCTATTACTACTATAACTATCCCTTTCTGTGCTAAATGTGAGCTGTGACTGTTTAATAAAATGTATTTATAACTTACTGGGGTGTATGTTAATGAACTGGGGGGGCTACCATTGCTAGCCCCACTGGGCGTCCTTGTTTGTCCCTCTCACCGCCTCCTGCTGTCTTTTTCACGCCCGATGTGTGTGATATTGAAATCAAATTGTTCACCCCCAGCCTGGCTCTCCGCTCTGCAGCCTTCCTGGTATGACGCCGAACGCGTCATTTCCAGAACTGCGGGACCCAATAGAAACCCGATGTTTACCTTAGCAGCGGCTTTGCACAAAGCTCCAGGATGTGCACTTATGGACAGCGCACAGGAGAACAAGGTCTGCAGCATACGCCCCAGTAAGTTATAAATACATTTTATTACACAGTCACAGCTCACATTTAACACAGAAAGGAATAGTTAGAGTAGTAATAGGAAGGTGCAGGGACAGGTGATGATAGCCTGGGGGGCTTTATCTAGGTGACAGGTTCCCTTTAACTCATCCAGTTCTGTCTTATCTAAGCCCTAGGTTTCGCTCTACTTCTGAGACAGCTAAAACTAGTGACACCTAAGGGTGGCAGACAATCCCATGCCTAATTCCAGGGAAAGAACATATTATCCCACTGCTCACATAAACACGTCTTACACAATGATATATAAAAGCAGCAACAGTCTTCGGGGGCAGGAATCTCTCTCTGGAGTCAGCCATTCTTTTAGATCTAGGATGTGGTATTTCAGTGTTCCCTTTATTTTTTTGCACAGTGTATATGAAAAGTATCCATAAAGTTGTGTTGTTATATTGACACTTTTTATGTCTTCCTTAATCACAGGATGATGCAGATGTCTTTCGGGAATTTCCTTCATTTGTGCTTATCACTAATGGTACCTTTACACGCCGCGACGGCAGGCTGGATACATCCCGCTACAGGCTACAAATGTAGCTTGTAGCGCCAATGTAGCCCGTCGTAGCGGCGTCTGAAGACGTGACGCTACAGCCGGCAACAGATACATCTGTTTCCTAGCTCTGCTCGAAAACTGATGGCTACAACGCCGATGGTAGCGAGCTGTATCGGCGTGTAAAGAGGCAACGGAAGGCAACTCTGGACAGCCTGCGATGTAGATGCAATGTAGCTAAGGCGTGACCCTGGCTCCGTGTTACCGCGCCCCATGTGCGATCATTGGTGGAAGCTGCTGCATGACGATTGGTAGTCGCTGCATAGGGAGGCATATTTAAGGAGCTGACCAGTCACACTACACAATCGCTCGAGCGTGCTGTATTACTCAGTCTCCTGCGATGCCTGCCCAATCAGGATGTTATTGCTTCGTCCTATCAGCGTACGGACGTCTCGTAATCCACAATTGTGGCACGCCTATGTGCTGTCCCTGCTGCACCAGGTCCGCCCATAGTAGCTGGTTATAGCGGTGTGTAAATGAGCTACAGCTGGCTACTTGAGACACCCGGCGATGTAGCTAGCTATAGATGTAGCGTGGCGTAGCGCACCTTGTGGCGGCATGTAAAGAGGGTGCGTTGACCGTTTGTAACCGTTTGAGCGTGCTCGTGCACGTGAAGTAGCAGTTGGTATCCAGCCTGCCGTCGCGGCGTGTAAAGGTACCTTTAGAGACGCTCCCCTTATTTTTTAGTTATCTATACAATTCTGTGTTTTAGCTGCTGCAAAAGTCATATCATACAAAGAGGTTCAGTGGAGCAGGGGAGGACCTACCGTGGTGCAGCTGGTTCAGCTGCACCAGGGCCCCGACTGGCTAGGGGGCCCCTCAAGCCTGCAGGCCCCCAGCCGACCCCTATGACCCTGTGTCAGAGGAGAGGGGGCTAACTGAGGGAAGCTTCCTGCTTCCCTTGGCTGATCCCGCCCCTCCTCTCCTCTGCCGCCCCGGCTCCCAGGACTGCGTGGCCAGGCACAGGTAGGAGCCGTAGCCCCTATAGCACCACTTCCTTCCCCCCTCCCCCACCATTAGCTGCTGCACCAGGGCCTTCTTGGCACAAGGTCCGCCACTGCTGTGGAGGGAAATATGCATTACACTTTTTGTATATTTCAAAAACATAGAAGTCATCTCTGAGTTCAGAGATTCACTTAAGTGATTAGTAAATGGTTAAAAAAAACCTCCCTTGGTTACTTCTTATATTATTATTATTTTAATACTAGATGGCGGCCCGATTCTAAAGAATCGGGTAGTCTAGAATCCATATATAGTTTATTTACTAATAGTTACGGGAGTGCGGTGAAATGAATTGTGTGTATACAGGTGGCTCAGTGGGTAGCAGAGTATACGGTGGCTCAGTGGTTAGCAGTGAGTGCGGTGGCTCAGTGGTTAGCAGTGAGTGCGGTGGCTCAGTGGTTAGCAGTGAGTGCGGTGGCTCAGTGGTTAGCAGTGAGTGCGGTGAGATTGGTCAGCGCAGCGACGTGGGCAGAGTGGTCAGCGCAGAGGACAGGGGGCAGAGGCGGCTGGGCAGAGGACAGGGGGCAGAGGCGGCTGGGCAGAGGACAGGGGGCAGAGGCGGCTGGGCAGAGGACAGGGGGCAGAGGACGCAGAGGACAGGGGGCAGAGGACGCAGAGGACAGGGGGCAGAGGACGCAGAGGACAGGGGGCAGAGGACGCAGAGGACAGGGGGCAGAGGACGCAGAGGAGCAGGGGGCAGAGGACGCAGAGGAGCAGAGGACAGGGGGCAGAGGACGCAGAGGGCAGCAGAGGACAGAGGGGGCAGAGGACGCAGAGGACAGGGGGGCAGAGGACGCAGAGGACAGGGGGCAGCAGGACGCAGAGGACAGGGGGCAGAGGACGCAGAGGACAGGGGGCAGGACAGGAGACGGCAGAGGACAAGGGGGCAGAGGACGCAGAAAAGGGCAGGGGGCAGAGGACGCAGGGAAAGGGGGGCAGAGGACGAGCAGAGAGGGGGCAGAGGACGCAGAGGGGGCAGAGGACGCAGAGGGGGCAGAGGAGCAGGTCGGCAGAGGGGGCAGAGGACGCAGAGGGGGCAGAGGGGAGGCAGACGCAGAGGGAGGGCAGGAGGGGCGAGGGGAGAGGACGCAGAGGGGGCAGAGGACGCAGAGGGGGCAGAGGAGAGAGGGGCAGAGGACGCAGAGGGGGCAGAGGACGCAGAGGAGAGCAGAGGGGAGCAGAGGACGCAGAGGGGGCAGAGGACGCGAGAGGGGGCAGAGGACGCAGGAGGGGGCAGAGGACGCAGAGGGGGCAGAGGACGCAGAGGGGGCAGAGGACGCAGAGGGGGCAGAGGACGCAGAGGGGGCAGAGGGAGGCAGAGGACGCAGAGGGGGCAGAGGACGCAGAGGGGGCAGAGGAGCAGAGGGGACGCAGAGGACGCAGAAGGACGGGCAGAGGGGGGCAGAGGACGCAGGACAGAGGCAGGGGGCAGCAGGAGGAGGAAGGGGCAGAGGACGCAGAGGACAGGGGGCAGAGGACGCAGAGGGGGCAGAGGACGGCAGAGGGGCAGAAGGACACAGAGGGGGCAGAGGACGCAAGAGGGGGCAGAGGACGCAGAGGGGGCAGGGAGGAAGCAGAGGGGGCAGAGGACGCAGAGGGGCAGAGGGCAGAGGAGGGCAGAGGACCAGAGGGGGCAGAGGAGGCAGAGGACAGGGGGCAAGAGGAGGCAGAGGACAGGGGGCAGAGGAGGCAGAGGACGAGGGGGCAGAGGAGGCAGAGGAGAAGGGGGCAGAGGAGGCAGAGGACAGGGGGCAGAGGAGGCAGAGGACAGGGGGCAGAGGAGGCAGGCAGAGGCAGAGGGGCAGAGGACAGGGGGCAGAGGAGGCAGAGGACAGGGGGCAGAGGAGGGCAGAGGACAGGGGGCAGAGGAGGCAGAGGACAGGGGGCAGAGGAGGCAGAGGACAGGGGGCAGAGGAGGCAGAGGACAGGGGCAGAGGAAGGGCAGAGGAGCAGAGGGGCAGAGGAGCAGAGGAGGGGGAGAGGAGGCAGAGGAGGGGCAGAGGGAGCAGAGGACAGGGGGCAGAGGAGGCAGAGGACAGGGGGCAGAGGAGCAGAGACGAGGGCAGAGGCAAGAGGGGGGCAGAGGAGGCAGAGGAGAGGGGGCAGAGGAGGCAGGAGGAGCAGGGGGCAGAGGACAGGGGCAGAGGACAGGGGGCAGAGGAAGGCAGAGGAAGGGGCAGAGGAAGGGGGCAGAGGAGAGGGGGCAGAGGACGCAGAGGACAGGGGGCAGAGGACAGGGAGGCAGGGACACAGAGGGGCAGAGGAGGCAGAGACACAGAGGAAGGGCAGAGGACACGAGGGGGCAGAGGACACAGAGGGGGCAGAGGACACAGAGGGGGCAGGAGGACACAGAGGGGGCAGAGGACACAGAGGGGGCAGAGGACACAGAGGCAGGGCAGAGGACACAGAGGGGCAGAGGACACAGAGGGGCAGAGGAACAGAGGGGGGCAGAGGACAGGGGGCAGAGGACAGGGGCAGAGGACAGGGGGCAGAGGACAGAGGAGGGGGCAGAGGACGCAGAGGAACAAAGGGGGCAGAGGAGAGGGGGGCAGAGGACACAGAGGGGGCAGAGGACGCAGATGACAGGGGGCAGATGACAGGGGGCAGATGGACAGGGGGCAGATGACAGGGGGCAGAGGACAGGGGGCAGAGGACAGGGGGCAGAGGACAGGGGGCAGAGGACAGGGGGCAGAGGACGCAGAGGACAGGGGGCAGAGGACGCAGAGGACAGGGGGCAGAGGACGCAGAGGACAGGGGGCAGAGGACAGGGGGCAGAGGACGCAGAGGACAGGGGGCAGAGGACGCAGAGGACAGGGGGCAGAGGACACAGAGGACAGAGGACACAGAGGACAGGGGGCAGAGGACACAGAGGACAGGGGGCAGAGGACACAGAGGACAGGGGGCAGAGGACACAGAGGACAGGGGGCAGAGGACAGGGGGCAGAGGACAGGGGGCAGAGGACAGGGGGCAGAGGACAGGGGGCAGAGGACAGGGGGCAGAGGACACAGAGGACAGGGGGCAGAGGACACAGAGGACACAGAGGACAGGGGGCAGAGGACACAGAGGACAGGGGGCAGAGGACACAGAGGACAGGGGGCAGAGGACACAGAGGACAGGGGGCAGAGGACACAGAGGACAGGGGGCAGAGGACACAGAGGACAGGGGGCAGAGGGTCACAGGACACAGGGCGGAGGGGGTCACAGGACACAGGGCGGAGGGGGTCACAGGACACAGGGCGGAGGGGGTCACAGGACACAGGGCGGAGGGGGTCACAGGACACAGGGCGGAGGGGGTCACAGGACACAGGGCGGAGGGGGTCACAGGACACAGGGCGGAGGGGGTCACAGGACACAGGGCGGAGGGGGGTCACAGGACACAGGCCGGAGGGGGTCACAGGACACAGGGCGGAGGGGGTCACAGGACACAGGGCGGAGGGGGTCACAGGACACAGGGCGGAGGGGGTCACAGGACACAGGGCGGAGGGGGTCACAGGACACAGGGCGGAGGGGGTCACAGGACACAGGGCGGAGGGGGTCACAGGACA
The DNA here is from genome assembly GCA_033576535.1 of Allobates femoralis. Lineage (NCBI taxonomy): Eukaryota > Metazoa > Chordata > Amphibia > Anura > Aromobatidae > Allobates > Allobates femoralis. The sequence continues at coordinate 61,392,715 of JARQOC010000008.1, read as the reverse complement.
CAGGGCGGAGGGGGTCACAGGACACAGGCCGGAGGGGGTCACAGGACACAGGCCGGAGGGGGTCACAGGACACAGGCCGGAGGGGGTCACAGGACACAGGCCGGAGGGGGTCACAGGACACAGGCCGGAGGGGGTCACAGGACACAGGCCGGAGGGGGGCACAGGACACAGGCCGGAGGGTGGCACAGGACACAGGCCGGAGGGGGTCACAGGACACAGGCCGGAGGGGGTCACAGGACACAGGCCGGAGGGGGTCACAGGACACAGGCCGGAGGGGGTCACAGGACACAGGCCGGAGGGGGTCACAGGACACAGGCCGGAGGGGGTCACAGGACACAGGCCGGAGGGGGTGACAGGACACAGGCCGGAGGGGGTGACAGGACACAGGCCGGAGGGGGTGACAGGACACAGGCCGGAGGGGGTGACAGGACACAGGCCGGAGGGGGGCACAGGACACAGGCCGGAGGGGGGCACAGGACACAGGACGGAGGGGGGCACAGGACACAGGCCGGAGGGGGGCACAGGACACAGGCCGGAGGGGGGCACAGGACACAGGCTGGAGGAGACACAGGCTGGAGGGAGCACAGGCTGCAGCGGAGGCGGCGGGCACAGGCTGGAGCGGAGGCGGAGGCAGGAGGGCAGACTTACCGGTGGGCGCGCGTCGGGTGTAGGAGGAGAGGAGGGGCGGGCAGAGCTGCAGGACAGTCAGTCCCGCCCTCTCTCCTCTCCAGGCGCGGAGCACGGGTACCCCCAGAGGTTGTGTGGCCCCCGAGGGTGGCGGGGGAGTGTTGCCGGCGGAGGCCGCACACCGGAGTGTGGGCCGGTCCGGGCCGGTTCCCTCATGTTGGTGGGCGCACACCAGGCTGTGTGCGGACCCAGTGGCGGCATGACGGTCCCTGATGGAGAGTGGGCGGTGAGCTGCAGGGCTGTGGGCCGGATGTGGGTGGGCGCAGACGGGGCTCTGTGGGTCTGGTGCTTCCGGTTCCGGTGTTTGACACAGGAGGGAGGCCATCACGGAAGCGGAAGCGGATTTTGGGCGGAAGTGGCCTTCGGGTTTTATATAATAGATGATTTCCATTTTTTGCACAAATGAAGACGTGGGAGTAAATCACAGCAGCATGTGTCCACATTGTTTATGAAATACATAGGAATTGTTTGTCACTTTTCTCAGTGCTTCCAATAAATTGAGAAGAATGAATTATATCTAGACTCTGTCACCTTGTTTTACATGTTAAAAAACCTGAAAAACTAATTTTTACAGTGATTTCTTTTTCATTTATCCATGAAAGTGGTTTCTTGGTTTCTAATATTGTCTGGCGTAGTACGAAGTCTGTCTGCTTATATGAACATCTTTATTAAGACCGTCCTGTCTTTTTTCATCGCTTGCTCTGCTGAGACATAGCCCTTCATCTTCTTCAATTAGTTGCAAACCCTATTATCTCTGCAGCCACGTCTCGGGCTTGGGTGAATGAGATAACTATTACTTCTTAGTGCCATTGGCATATTGCTCCTAGTACAGGAGCCTCATCAAGCAGGTAACGAAGCATTTTCAACAAGCTCCTTGGAGGACGAGGCGAAAGATGAATGCCTCAATTGGGTTTAATATCTTCTGACCTTACTATGCAAAACTAACCGATGCAGGAACGCCACTAAATGAGACCGACAGTACCATCGTACTACACGTCTGCTGTGATATATCATTGTTATTCCAAACTCAGTAACACCATGGTGGGCAACAGAGCAGAGCCTGTAACAAGCATTGCTCCATGCACACAGCTGTCCCAATCCTATATACTGTACAGGCCTCTCTACTGCTCATTCAATAGCTGCTTCTTCCTCCTCCAAGACTCATCTTTCCCTCTCACTTCACTGGGAGAAATCTGTAAAATCTGTGTTTAGCGAAGACAAAATGTTCATGTTACTGGAATTGGAGTTTTCAAATCACCAACTGTAATTTGTCCTTTGAAGAATGGGGGTGACCAGGGATTCTGCTACCACGTTAACCTGAAATGAGAGTTAGGCCTCATTCACACAGAGCATTTGTGCTCTGCTTTTGTTGATTCAATTATGATGCGGTCTCTGCAGCAAAAATGGATCCTCTCTTTTTGCAAAAAAAAGTATAATAATCACATTATCCTTTAATGTTGCTGTTTTGCTCCATTTTCGGGGACAAAGACAGACAGACAGAGACTTGCCCAGGATTAAACATACACACTTTCTCACCCTCCCCAGCGATCCCATAGTGAGCCCCGGCAATGCCTTCCTCCTAGGTCTCATCAGGACCTGTTTGTGAGTAGTACGAGTACTTACAGGTCCTTGCACCATGTGATCCAGCCTGAGTAACATGGGCAATCCTGGAAGTGCCATATCCAACTACCCAAAGGTCCTGCCAACGCCAGGAAGGAAGACATCACCGGTGCTCACTGTGGGATCACCAGGGGAAGGGGTGGGTAAGTGATTGGTTGTTAGTGGTGCAGAAAGCTCAGCAGAAAAATGGAGCACTGGCCATGTTCACACACGTGCGTTTTTTTGACCATCTCTGCGTTTTTGGGCTGTTAAAAAAAACGCAAATTCGTTAACGCAGGGTACATTTGAGTGTAGCTGCGTTTTTCAGCTCCACTTACGTTTTTTACCCCTAGTCCAAAAAACGCTGCATGCAGCGTTTTTGGGTGCTGTAAAAAACGCATGTGCGTTTTTCCAAAAACGCATGCGTTTTTTTTACATGGGGCCCTATGGGAAACGCATGCAAAAACGCATGGTACATTAGTACCTTTTAGTGCCATTCAAAAACGCATGCGTTTCCATAGGGGCCCATGTTAAAAAAACGCACATGCGTTTTTTTAACATGGGGGCCCTATGGGAAACACATGCGTTTTTAAAAGGCACATTTATGCACCCTGCGTTAACGCTTGCGTTTTTGCCTGCGTTTTTGGTGAAAAAATGACTAAGTCCAAAAACGTGCCAAATCCTTTCAGACACACAAGGGAATTTAGCCTCTTAAAAACGCAAGTGCTTTTAAGATGCTAAAAAAACGCAAATTGTGTGGACATAGCCACTAATTGACACGCTCATTTTTCTGATGTGCTTGATCACTAACGCTGCAGTCAAAAACACTGATGTTAACAGCAATCTGAAAACACCATTCACTTGCTGCAGACGCATTGATGATCTTTTATGCAGTTAAAATAAATGCAGCACCAAAACAGATCAAAACGTCTAGTGTGAACATAGCTTAGAGTTATCATAGAACCTTAAAGCTAAGTGTCATCTCCACTCAGTAATGAAAGTCTGTATATAGTCATACCTATAAATTGGGGATTTAGGATAAGTTATCCCTATGGAAAGTGGCATTCAGTGTGAAGAAACGTAAACCACTTGCAGTCTCCTCTGGAAATTAATAGCAAATGCCTCTTAAGGATGACTTGAACTCTAGTGATACTATTGGAAGTGTAATCCTAAAATTGAATATCAACCTATAATAAGCCTTGTCATGTGACCAAGATAGAAGCTAAATTATATCTCAACCCAACCTCTTCGCCAAGCTACAACCTGCAATGAGATCGGTCCACCGCACCGCCTCACGACCTACACTCCCCTCCTACTGTATCCCACCCGCCCTCATAGATGTGAGCGGACAGGATCTTTCCTTTGTATCTGTACGTTAGAATTGTCACAGCCATTGTTACTTGTATTGTTACTATTGTTACTTGTCCTAGTCTGCCCTCTTAACATGAAAAGCGCCATAGAATATTATGGCGCTTATAAATGAATAATAATAATAATAATAATTTGCAGATGGTGGTTTTGCTGTATTCCTTTCATCAGTGCAAAGTAGATCTGATTAAGGGCCACGTACACACACAGTATCTGTGCAGATATGCACAGATTTTTGGTTGAAGTGAAAATCATGGACAACATTATTCATTTATATAAGCCACAAATGTTACAATGTGTCATGAATTCACTACAACCAGAGATCTGTGAACAATATTTGCAAGAATCTGTGTGTGAGTGGCCTTTAGTAGATGTGAGGCTAAGACGGGGATCTAGAAAGCTGGCTTCAATTTGCGTTCGGAACGCATGTAAACGACTCCAGCAACACATGGCATTGCATTCGTATGTTTAACATGGGAACGTATCGTACTGCGTATGTCTGCTTTGGATGTGTTTGCGTTCTGATGATTGCAACCTGTTGCATTTTTGTCGTGTCACAGGGCGCTTTTTATCAGTAAATTGTCCACAGCACACAAAGAATGCTGAAAGTCAATGGATCCGCAGTGTCTCCACTGACAGCGCAGGACAACGCTGCGGATCACATGAAATCTCTCCCGCAGCTGACATTGATCTCCCCCGGCTGCCACGCTGATCTCCCTGGCAGCCTCTTGTTCTTCTCGGACCGACGGCTGAGTACCGTATTTGGGTGACTGGCACCATATATGTTGAAGCATGCGTTCACATCAGAATGGCAGCGTTTGGCACTGCGTTTGCCAGACGCATGCAGACACAAACGCTAGTGTGAACCCTGTCTAAGAGATAAGGTTTCTCCTTATGGAAAGTGACACGTCACACAGTGTCTGCAAATTGAGTTTATGGTTCTAATACGGGGCACTGGAGTTCCATGTCTTCTTTGAAGGGACAATTTGCATATTTAATTTACCAGAGGAACATGCAAGGGTTTAAGTCTCTATAAAATGTCATGCCAGACCTGACATATATAAAGTAAATAAATAAAGCAGCAGTTATTTTTCAGGTCAAAGCTGTCTAGTGTTCTGTGTAACATTGAGAATAATGGTAATGCTCCCTCACTTCTTACTACAGACTTCTTCTCAGTGCCCTGTAGAGAGATATGAGGGTAAATTGATTAGATGGTATGTAAGTTAGATGATGAAGCTTGAGATGGTATTGTAAGCTTGAGATGTATGGCTGGATGGTATGTAAGCTTGAGATGGTATATAGCTTGAGATGGTATGTAACTTGAATGTATATAGCTGAATGGTATGTAAGCTTGATGTATATAGCTGAGATGGTATGTAAGCTAGGTCAATAGAAGATGAGGATTTTTTCTTGAAATTCATTTTGAGTTTTATTTTTCCAAATTGGCCCAAAATTTTAATTAATCATAAAGTGATTTGTAAAGCGCTATAAAGCTTCCAATTTTCCCAAAAAGACGAGTATTATCATCTAATTCCAATCGGGTGTACGTTACGTCCTGAATCGTTGTCTGTCACATGCTCTTCTTATAGCTGCCAATATAGTACACATACTAGCGTCTAACTGTATCACAGCAGCGCTGTCTATGCTTCTTCCCGCCACTCAGCTCTACACTCTGCAGTCCAGTAAATATTGTTGGTTCTGATAATCCTTTTGTAACCTATTCACAGTTCATATCATGAAGATGTTACACATATCACTGTCTCAATAGCCATTTTAATAGCACCAGGGAGTATCTATGGGTATTTATTATGGCAGGGCCTAGGAGTCATATAAATTCAGATTCACACCTAGTAACAAAAGCAAAATCAAGATGTGTATATATCCCTGAAGGTGCATATAAGCAAAACTCACTGACCAATTTCAGTATACATTTATCCTGCTGATTATAGAGAATCTCACTGAGTATTCCCAGTGGGAAAAGATTCTTACAACTGAAAAAATAACAAGACACTTGTTACCTGGACAATTTAAGTTAGCCCACACAGACTAAGTGCCTTTTCACATCTGTATTTCTTTTCCATTTGGGTTGCTAATACGTTTTTCACAGCGTATATGCCAAAACCATTGCAAACATATCCCAAAATGCACCCATTGCGTTACACATAACCACAAGGGTAATATAATACATCAATAGACAATATAAATCAATGATTTGTAACCTGGTCACTGACATAATGAGTCCATGCAGGCTCCAGTCCGTTCACCCCGACGATCGTTTCACCCACACTAGCTTCTTCATAGGGAATATCTGTGGGTATTTATTACGGCCAAGAAGACTATGATAATGACTACAGCCAATGAGAAGGTGAATTTGAAGATCAAAAATGAAGAAATAGAAATGGTAGACAGTTTAATCTTTTTGGGGTCCATTGCTCATTGTAATGGTGAAACTGCAGGTGAAATCAAGTGGGGGCTTGCTATGCGTAGTTCATCAATGATGAAAATGGAGCAACTGTGGAAGTGCAAAGTCATCTTCCGCCCCTTTCACATCTAATGCTTTGCTGCGTTTTGCCTAATTTGCGTTTCTATGCGTTTTTACTGCTAAAAACGCATAAAAACGCTAGCGTTTTTGCCCCCATTGATTTTAATGGAAACGCATGCAGAAACACATGTAAAAACGCATGTGCATTTTCAAAAATGCAAAACGCAGCCCAAAAGTGGCAAACAACGTTTGCAAAAACGCATGCATTTTGCGTTTTGAAAATGCACATGCGTTTTTACATGTGTTTCCATTAAAATCAATGGGGGCAAAAACGCAAATTAGGCAAATTAGGCAAAACGCACACCAACTTTAGATGGGAAAAAGGCCTTACTCACTACCAGACAATGATTAGTCACAGCCATTGCATTCCCAATAGGGTTGTATAGGTGTGAGACGTGGACCTTGACAAAGGGTGATCAAAGAAAGATCGATTCCTTCAAAATGTGGTGCTGGATGAAATCCCTACAAATCCCATGGACAGCCAATATCTCAAATAAGGTTGTACTGGAACATGTCAATCCACAGACGTCCCTGGTGGGAAAAGTCATAAAACAGAAACTGTCCTATTTCAGCCATGTGATGAGAGCAAATTCCCTCGAGAAGGACATGATGTTTGGTATGATCGGTGGCAGTAGAGGTCGCAGAAAACCAAAACCCATTGGCTGGACACCATCATGGCAGACATGGGAGTGAACATCAGAGAACTGAACGATGCAGTGACAAACAGAGAAGATTGGAGGAAAATGGTTCACATGGCATCCAATAGTTGACAAGACTGTGGATAAAATTGGAATTGGATAAATTGGAATTTATTACAGTAAGGCCTGTTCTACATGATGGACAATCAGCATACAGTCTTCTAGCTTCACAAGACACTTGCCCCACATTTAGTCCTCCATGTAATCTATGCTTCATCCTGAGCCATGGAACACATAATAAAAATGAGTTACATTTAGATTCTTGGTCCTGCACATTCCACTAGCAGTTTTATTGGTCTTTGATTTATTGAAATGATGTTGTGCGATCATGTATATTTGGTTGCATTATACACATATGTGGCGGCCTGCAAATTTAGGTCTCACAAATACATGTAAATATCTGTGAACTCTGGTGATGTTTGAATTCAACCCTTTAGCCATTTTAATACACACAGATGTGATTAGTGCAACAGCTATTGAGTAGTATGATGGTTGGCAGTCCTAAAGGAGAATTATTGAGCCCAGGAGGAGCACCAGTGCTCTCTTTGGATTCAGTGGTGCTGAAGAGAGCCTTAGCTGTGGTCATTGTCGGGACACATCTGAATTTATGGAGCTGCATGGGATCTAGTGTCCTATGGTTCCTGTGGTGACAGCTTCAGTTACGGATCGGCAATGAAGAAGTGAGGGTGTGTGTGGAGAGCTGCCTTGATGGGATCCTGCATTGTCAGCAGTACGAAGAAGTTTGAAGTATTTCCTGTAAGCCTGAGGTACCATGAATGCCAAGGTCCAGGTGGAGAGGAGAAGTTTAAAGGCGTAGTATAGTGCCATAACCAGTGGGAGTGAGGATAACTACCAAACATTACTGGAAAGAGAGCTTAATTCATCACACCATCAGAGGCTGCGACTCTGTATCTTGTATAACTGTGGAAAGCTGTAATACCACCATCATAAACTGCTACAGTATAGATGCTGTTTATACTCGAGTAGAAGCCGAGTTTTTCATCACCATTTTTGTGCTGAAAAGTGCCCCCCTCTGCTTATACCCGAGTCATTCGGTATTTGCTGTTGGGGGGGCGGTGACTTGGGCCTGGAGGAGGTGGGGAGAGGCTACAGTGACAGCGAGAAGTCACTTGGGGCTGCTCATTAGCGTAATGAATATGCACTGCATCCCCCTGTCCATCAGCGGCAGGGGGAGTGGTGCATATTGTGTCCAGCCCAGGCCCTGGGGGTACTCGGATCACTTAGGCGCGGTTTCTGGGGGTAGTCACGGGTAGCGGTGCCTGAGGCCATGGGCCCGGGGAATGCAGATAAAAGGGATGGGTGGAAAGAAAATAATAAAAAAGTCTGTCATGACGCCACCTGTAGGATTCCGGTGATGGCACTGGCGCTGCTTGGGCCTCCGGGGTGATGGGCGGCAGCAAGGTGGAACCACTCCCTACAGGACGAGCAGGGGTCCCTGGGACTGTAAGTTGTAGTGAGGGTAATAGGATAGCACAGTCAGTGTGGTGCAGATGGAAGGAGGGACACGCACACATAAAGTCTTTTGGTACCTTTACTGGTGTTCTGTACTGGTACACTCGTCCGGAGGTGAGGGAAATACTTTAGGATCTCCACAGCGAGTAGGGTTGTAGGCCTCCTTGTTTGGTTACTCTGCTTTTGAGTTTGGCAGGCTTGGAACCCGACCAGACCATTACTTCTCTCTCTCTGTGTGTGACTCTCCACACCCGGGTTTGCTGCACTGAGGGCACTCTATGGGATCTCCTGTCGTCAGGGCCCTGACACTCGGTCCCTGGCTCTCATTTGTTGGTGCTTCGGGTGTCCTGGAAGCTAAACCTCCTTGTGGTGCTGGATTCTCTGCAGGGCCCATTCTCTATGTCCCTGTAGCTCGGACCCAGTGACCGGAACTCTGATGGGGTCAGTCGATTTGACTCCTCTGCCCCCTTCTTGTAGCAGGTTTCTCTCCTTTGCATTCGACCCCTACTCTGCGGGTCTACCACTGTCTCAGGTGGTTGCTGGTATGGGCCTAGCACGGCTCCAGTACCCGCTCAGCTCACTCAGCTCTTCACAGTTCTGTAGTGACTACACACTCTGGTGTTTTCCCTCCAGAACCTGTATTTATAGGGGGAACTGGCTTAAGGTAACCAGTGGTGCTCCCCCTACAGGCCTGGGGTGAAAGGGTGGTGTGTGTTAGTGGAGTTACTCGCTGTGTGAAATCCCTCCATGTCCCAAGGGAGACTGTGGTGACCTGGCACAGGGTGCCACAATTGCGCTACACTAACTGTATTCGCCCCCCCCATCATAGTATCTAGCCCCCATGCTTCGGCACATGATAAAACAACAAATCATTTTTACATCACCTTTCCGGGAATTCCTTGCAGGCACTGCCGCATCCACCGGTCTTCCTGTTTGTGCCGGTGTCATGTGACCAGCGCAGCGAAGACGTCATCACTGCGCCGGTCACATGACACCGGCACAAGCAGGAAGATAGGAGGACGTGGCGGTGCCTGCAAGGGGTCGCCGGAAAGGTGATGTATAAATGATTTGTTGTTTTAACATGTGTCGCAGCATGGGAACCAGATACTATGATGGGGGGCTATACACATTGATGGGGGCATGTGCTAGCATGGGGGCTATACAAATTGATGGGGGGCATGTGCCAGCATGGGGGTTATAGAAAATTATGGGGGGCATGTACCAGCATGGGGGGCTATAGAATATGATGGGGGGCATGTGCCAGCAAAGGGGGGCTATAGAAAATGATGTAGGGCATGTGCCAGCATGAGGGGCTATACACATTGATGGGTGCATGATCCAGCATGGGGGGCTATGGATAATGATGGGGGGCATGTGCCAGCATGGGGGGCTATATACAATGATGGGGGGAATGTACCAGGATGAGGGGGCTATATAAATGATGGGGGGCTATATGTAATGATGGAGGATAAGGATAAGAAGCTATATACTATGATGGGGAGCATATTCAGAGATGAGGGACTACAGATCAGGATGGGATAGGCTATATACAGTGATGGGGTAACTATATAACAGGATGGGGGCTATATACCGTTATGGGGGGCTATTTACCAGGATGGGGGACTATTTACAAGGATGGGGGGCCATATACCAGGATGGGGACAGATATATCAGATGGGGGGCTGTGGCATTTCCCACCCTAGGCTTATACTCGAGTCACTACGTTTTTGGAGGTTAAATTAGGGGACTCAGCTTATACTCGGGTCGGCTTATACTCGAGTATATACAGTAAGTCTTATTCTGTTGCACCTGAGGTCTGGACATTACTTTTTTAAGATCAGCTGATCCTTTACTTCCCTCCACAAAGGGAATCTGTTAGGTCAAAAATACATATGCAACTGATATAATTTTCTAATTCCTCTAGTAAAGCTCTTTCTATTCATGTATTTCTTTTATTTACACTCACCCCCCTATCCTCTGTAAACTGCAAAGAAAGAGATTTATTCTATCTGTCAATCACAGTGAGTGATCACTTACTTCTCTGCTGCGCACTCCTCAGGGTATGAATATTCATGTAGTGACATCACTGCCACACCTGATGCACTGCCCCCTCTGAAAGCACACAAGTAAAGTTCAGTGGAAATCACACACAAAGGGGGCTCCTGTCTGTGCTGTCTGTGCTGCTCTCCCTTGTATGCAGAAAATAAATGTTCAAATAAACACTGTGATATGGCGGCCAGCCATGGTGTAAATGGCTGGTATACATTGCACAGGTAGAGGTCTGATGCAATGTGAATGTCTCACTGTGTTTTGCAGCAGTAGAAAGAGTTAATGCAAGTATTTGTGTGCATGAGCTAACACACCTCCTCCAGGGGTGTGGTCTGGGCTGATATCATGTGACTTCTGACTGGTTACAGGGTGTAATGTCAGCTCAGGTCCTGGAGGCTGAAAAAGAAGGCTTGTGGAGCACAAGGGAAGAGACCAGACCTGGAGTCATGGACTGACAAGAGGTCAGTGAGTAGAGTCTGAGAGTGCTCCATTGGGATATTTCTAAAAAAGTGAATCCAAACCTGTGCGGGTGTACCTTTGTGTGAGGTAAATGGACTGTATACCGTAATGTATGTTCTTGTACAGCTGAAGGAAGGCTCACATTTAATTTGCACTGTGCGTTTTATGTGATCTCTATATAAACCACCTGCACTTAAGGGCCCGTTACACGCTTCAATGTCTCTGCGATCCGACCAACAATCCGACTTGACCTGGATCGCTAGAACGACGTTCAATGATCACTGGTGAGATGTCACATGTTCAGATATCGTGAACGACGCAGCAACGATTCCGCATCAAGGGAACAATACTTGAGGTCGTTTGGTCGCCTACGTCATTCAGTTCTGAATAGGCAAAGTCGTAAATGAGATCGTTATCACGGTGTCACACACAACGATGAAACAGATCGAACGTACAATCAACGTTTGATTTATGGTCCAGGTCATAAACCTGCGATCAATGATCAGCCGACTTATCGCTGGTTGTATCGATGTGTCACACACGACGACGTTGTTACGACGTCGTTTGAACGTCTCAAAACCCGTGACGTTTCAACGATATCGTTCACGATATCGTAGCGTGTGATGGGCCCTTTATTTCATAGAAGAGACTGTTGCTGTGCATTGGTTTGTGCAGCCAAGCGAGCGTACCCCAACCCGATCCGTGGTCACTATATTACAACACATAGAAATCTCTAGATGGAATTAAAACTTTGGTATTTGAAAAAAAAATAAAAACTAGCTATTTTTAAAACTCAGATGGAAATAAAATGTTTTACTAAGCTTATAAAGTAAGGTAAGTCCAAGTAAGTGCATGTATTGTCAATAGATATTTGCCCATCAACCACGGAAAGGTAACATTTAGACAGCCATACATGCATATGTTTAGTAGAAACAGTGCGATGGTGCAATTTTTGCATATACTACCAAGTGGTACAGCTCTGCACCTGTGCAAATTACCGTATATACTCGCGTATAAGCCGAGTTTTTCAGCCCAAAAATTGGGCTGAAAAGTCCCCCCCTCGGCTTATACGCGAGTCAATACGGCGCCCCCACCTCACTGGCGCCCCCACCTCACTTTCTGGGCCCCCCCGCATGCAGCGCTGCGCATATACATTACCTGTCTAGCAGCTGTCACCCTCCGATGGCGGATCGCGGCTCCCGGCTCCGGGCTCCATCTTCCTCGCTGACTTCCTGCTTGTCAGGTGACCGGCCGGCGTCGCGATGACGTCATCGCGATGAGCCCCGGTCACAAGGCAGGAAGACAGCGAGGAAGATGGAGCCCGGAGCCGGGAGCCGCAATCCGCCATCGGAGGGTGACAGCTGCTAGACAGGTAATGTATATGCGCAGCGCTGCATGCGGGGGGGCCCAGAAAGTGAGGTGGGGGCGCCAAATTATGAGGGGGGCCCTGCTGGGGCCCTGTATACTACCACTGGGGCTGTATACTACCACTGGGGCTGTATACTACCACTGGGGCTGTATATGTGTAACTACCACTGGGGCTATATACTACCACTGGGGCTGTATACTACCACAGGGGCTGAATATACCACTGGGGCTGCTGTATACTACCACTGGGGCTGTATACTACACTGGGGCTGCTGCTGTATACTACCACTGGGGCTGCTGTATATACCTCTGGGGCTGCTGTATACTACCACTGGGGCTGCTGCTGTATATACCACTGGGGCTGCTGCTGTAACACTGCTGGGGCCTGTATATACCACTGGGGAGGCTGCTGTATACCACACTGCTGGGGGCTGTATACCTGTGCTGGGGTCCACCCTCAGCTTATACACGAGTCAATAAATTTTCCCAGGTTTTGGGGGCAAAAGTAGGGGGGTCGGCTTATACACGGGTCGGCTTATACACGAGTATATACGGTAAGTTCTATGAGGTGCTGTCTATTTTTTTTTTTGTTCCTAGTATTATTGGAGTTCACTGACTTCATTGCTAGACTCTGCACACCTCCCCTCCTATCAGCCCCAGGCTAGCTATGATGTATTTGCATGGATACCCACTTCCCATATATAATGTAATCTTTAGGAGGTCCAAGCAAGGTTTAGAGTAGGTTCCCATCATAAAAGGTTACCTTGCCAAGGTTGATGGGCAAACATCTATTGGCCAATGTATGCAACAAAAACCTTACTTTATAAGATAAGTAAAAAAAAAATATTTCCATCTATTTTAAATATGATAGTTATTATTTTTTCTCAAATACCAAGGTTTCATTCCATCTAGACATCTATACATGCATATGTTTGGTACTAACATTGTGCTGCTGCAATTTTTGTGTATATATATAACACACTAGACGAGGCCCGATGCTATCGCATCAGGAGGGCAGTAATGTCACAACAGTGGCAGGCTCTGTGGTGCTGGGGGCAGTGGCCATCTCTCCCCCAGTGTGCTGTCTCTTTACCCCCTGTGCTTGTCTTCTCCATTCATATGCTCTCTCTATTGAGCTGTCTCCCCATGCACACTCCTCCCTGTGTGTAATGTACATAAATAAATGTATTTTTACTTAAAAAACCTGATGTAAAAAGGCTTCGCTGTGTAGGGCTTTGCTGTATTTTCTATTGCCAGCTCAGGTAAACCAATCAGCTACTGGCTGCCAACCCCCGCTGTCTGCTGTTACCTTCACTGGCAATGAAAAATACAGGGGAGCCATTATTTTTTCAATTATTTAACTAAATACCGTATATACTCGTGTATAAGCCGACCCGTGTATAAGCCGACCCCCCTACTTTTGCCCCCAAAACCTGGGAAAACCTATTGACTCGTGTATAAGCCGAGGGTGGACCCCAGCACAGGTATACAGCCCCCAGCAGTGTGGTATACAGCAGCCCCAGAGGTATATACAGCAGCCCCAGTGGTAGTATACAGCAGCAGCCCCAGTGGTAGTATCAGCAGCAGCCCCAGTGGTAGTATACAGCAGCCCCAGTGGTAGTATACAGCAGCCCCAGAGGTATATACAGCCCCAGTGGTACTATACAGCAGCCCCAGTGGTAGTATACAGCAACCCAAGGTATATACAGCCTCAGTGGTACTATACAGCAGCCCCAGTGGTAGTATACAGCAGCCCCAGTGGTAGTATACAGCAGCCCCAGAGGTATATACAGCCCCAGTGGTACTATACAGCAGCCCAGTGGTAGTATACAGCAGCCCCAGTGGTAGTATACAGCAGCCTCAGAGGTAGTATACAGCAGCTCCAGAGGTATATACAGCCCCAGAGGTATATACAGCAGCCCTAGTGGTATACAGCAGCCCCAGGGTATATAAGCACCTAGTGAACAGCAGCCCCAGTGGTTATACAGCAGCAGCAGTACCAGCAGCGGGTGTATACAGCCAGCAGCCCCAGGCTGTATACAGCAGCAGCCCCAGGGCTGTATACAGCAGCAGCCCCAGGGCTGTATACAGCAGCAGCCCCAGGCTGTATACAGCAAGCAGCCCCAGGGCTGTATACAGCAGCAGCCCAGGCTGTATACAGCAGCAGCCCCGGAGGTATACAGGCCCCCAACCCCCATCAAGCTCCAGGTCCCCCCCCCCCTTGCGCGGCAGCCTGTAGAGTAAAATCATACTTATCAGTGTCCTGTCGCGCTGTCCCGCCGCTTGCCGACACACGATCCTGGGCTTCAATCCGCGGCTTCCGGCTTCCGGCTTCCTGTGGTCGCGGGCAATGACGTCATTGCCCGCGACCACAGGAAGACGCGGAATGAAGCCCGGGATCATGTGTCGGCAAGCGGCGGGACAGCGGGACAGGACACTGATAAGTATGATTTTACTTTACAGGCTGCCGCGCAAGGGGGGGGACCCTGGAGCTTGATGGGGGGGCCTGTATACCTCTGGGGCTGCTGCTGTATATACTGTATACTCGCGTATAAGCTGAGGGGGGACTTTTCAGCCCAAATTTTGGGCTGAAAAACTCGGCTTATACGCGAGTATATACGGTAATTAAAAATATTGGTGTGGGCTTCGCCATATTTTCTAAGCTAAGGTAACCCAGGCAGTTGAGGGCTGGAATTCTCAGCGTGGTAAGGCCCAAGTGTTCTGGGTCCCCCACGCTGAAAATTGCAGCCAGCAATCGTCCCAGAATTGGTGCCTCAATGAGAGAAGCCAAAACTGGCAGTTACCACACTCTTCCAGTTGCCGTGTAGCGGTGGCAGACTGGGTAACGAAGGGGTTGTCAGTTTTTTATGGCAGCTGACGTCAAGCCATATTGCTAATGTCAGCTGTCAGTATGACAGGTCGCCATTAGTAATACTTTCAGTAAAGAGGGAAAAAAAACTATGCTGAGAGAAAATGATTATTACATACAAAATAGACAGATGTGCCTCGTTATCCACTTTATTAGCTCCGACCAAGTTCCCCTCCATTGTAATCCTGTAATTACTGTAATCTTGCAGCGGGGCGAGGGTCCAAAGATGACAGCCTCGTAAGCGCGTGTGTGTGTATGTGTGATTGTCCCCACTGCGTCACGTGACTCGGCTTGTGCTTGTATGTGTTTATACTTGTGTATATGAGTGGACCTTCCACATCACATGACCCGCCATGTACGTGTGTGTGTGTATGTTTGTGTCCCCGCCGCATCACATGACCTGCCGTCTGGGTATATATGTGTGTATGCATATGTGGACCCGCTGCATCACATGATCCACTGTGTGTGTATGTATGTGTGTATATTTTTATGTCCCCACCATGTCACGTGATCCGCAGCATGTATGTGTGTGGGCCCTCACTGCGTCACGTGACCCGACGTGTGTGTATACATGTGTCTCTGTGTATATGTGTGGGTGTATACACATCTTTTTGTGTATATGTGTTGACTTGCCGCATGTGTATGTGTGTGTGTATGTGGACCCGCTGCATTATGTGACCTGCCATATGTGAATATATCTGTGTGTCTGTATGTGGATGTGCCCGCTGCATCACGTGACTCACCGCGTGTGAGTATATTTGTGTGTATATATATATATGTGAATATGTATGAGGTGACCCGCAGAGTGTGTGTGTATATATATCTGTGAATATTTGTGTATAAGTATGCATGTGTGTATGTCCCAGCCACATCCCATGACTCACTGCATGTGTGTATGTGTTTATATCGGTGTGTGCATATATATGTGCGTATATGTGTATGACGTGATCCTGCGCATGTGTGTATGTGTGTGGGTGGGTATATGTGTGTTTATACATGTGTGTGTGTATATATATATACAGTGCCTACAAGTAGTATTCAACCCCCTGCTGATTTAGGTGGTTTGATAAGATGCAAATAAGTTAGAGCCTTCAAACTGCAAACGAGAGTAGGATTTATTAACAGAAGCATAAATCTTACAAACCAAAAAGTTATGTTGCTCAGTTGAATTTTAATAAATTTTAAACATAAAAGTGTGGGTCAATTATTATTCAACCCCTAGGTTTAATATTTTGTGGAATAACCCTTGTTTGCAATTACAGCTAATAATCGTCTTTTATAAGACCTGATCAGGCCGGCACAGGTCTCTGGAGTTATCTTGGCCCACTCCTTCATGCAGATCTTCTCCAAGTTATCTAGGTTCTTTGGGTGTCTCATGTGGACTTTAATCTTGTGCTCCTTCCACAAGTTTTCAATTGGGTTAAGGTCAGGAGACTGACTAGGCCACTCCAACACCTTGATTTTTTCCCTCTTGAACCAGGCCTTGGTTTTCTTGGCTGTGTGCTTTGGGTCGTTGTCTTGTTGGAAGATTAAATTACGACCCATCTTAAGATCCTTAATGGAGGAGCGGCGGTTCTTGGCCAAAATCTCCAGGTAGGCCGTGCTATCCATCTTCCCATGGATGCGGACCAGATGGCCAGGCCCCTTGGCTGAGAAACATCCCCACAGCATGATGCTGCCACCACCATGCTTGACTGTAGGGATGGTATTCTTGGGGTCGTATGCAGTGCCATTCAGTCTCCAAACGTCACGTGTGTGGTTGGCACCAAAGATCTCGATCTTGGTCTCATCAGACCATAGAACCTTGAACCAGTCTGTCTCAGAGTCCTCCAAGTGATCATGAGCAAACTGTAGACGAGCCTTGACATGACGCTTTGAAAGTAAAGGAACCTTACGGGCTCGTCTGGAACGGAGACCATTGCGGTGGAGTACGTTACTTATGGTATTGACTGAAACCAATGTCCCCACTGCCATGAGATCTTCCCGGAGCTCCTTCCTTGTTGTCCTTGGATTAGCCTTGACTCTGCGGACAAGCCTGGCCTTGGCACGGGAGGAAACTTTCAAAGGCTGTCCAGGCCGTGGAAGGCTAACAGTAGTTCCATAAGCCTTCCACTTCCGGATGATGCTCCCAACAGTAGAGACAGGTAGGCCCACCTCCTTGGAAAGGGATTTGTACCCCTTGCCAGCCTTGTGACCCTCCACGATCTTGTCTCTGATGGCCTTGGAATGCTCCTTTGTCTTTCCCATGTTGACCATGTATGAGTGCTGTTCACAAGTTTGGGGAGGGTCTTAAATAGTCAGAAAAGGCTGGCAAAAGAGATAATTAATCCACACATGTGAAGCTCATTGTTCTTTGTGCCTAAACTACTTCTTAATACTTTAGGGGGACCAAACAGAATGCGGGTGGTTTGAGGGGTTGAATAATAAATGACCCTCTGAATTAACTTTTAACGCTTTAAAAAAAAAAAAAAAAAAATCTTTTTGGCTGCAGTGCATTTCCCACTTCCAGGCTGATCTACAGTCCAAATATCACAATGCCAAGTTAATTCTGCATGTGTCAACCAGCTAAATCTGCAGGGGGTTGAAGACTACTTGTAGGCACTGTATATGTGTGTGTACATATGTATATGTGTGACGTGACTCGCCGCATGTGTATATGTGTGTATGAGTATGTATGTGTATGTCCCTGCCATGTCCTGTGACGCGCTGCATGTGTATGTGTGTATACATGTGTGTGTGGGTGGGTATATACCCCTACACAGGTATGCACACATATGTTCTGGGGTTCTGATCTGGCACAAATCCTAAGTCATATTTAAAGGCTTGTTAAAGAGTTGATTATAACTTTGAGGATTGCTACCTTTATTGGGTGGCACTAGAGTTTTTCCACTTCCTCACTGAAGTGACAATTTGCACACATGTATTTGCATATATATACCACCCACACACGTATGCATGAACACACGTATATACACATATATACCCCACACACACTTATACATGCACACACGTAAATATACTTCACACCCTTATGCACGCACACACACGTATATGTACATATATACCCCCCACAGATGTATGCACGCACACATACACACACACATGTATATACACATATATACCATACACACATAGTCTCCCCTCCTCCAGGGTCTTACAGCTACTCACGGAGCAAGAACCTGTGTGACATAGCAGGGCTGGTCTGGATTAATCATTGCAGCTAGGGTCACGTGACGCCACATCTCACAGGTCCTTATTCCGTGGGCAGTGGTAAGACCCTCACAGAGGGGAAAGCTGGATGAAGGGGACAGACTGCTGGGGCGGGAGACCGGGCAGAGAGGGGCATCCTGCTGAGGGTGGGCAGGAGACCGGGCTGACTGCCAAGGGGGGCCAGGAGACTGGGCGGAGGGGTGCACGTTATCGGGCAGCAATTGGTGTGTGCAGCGGCACCAATTCTGCCCTCCTTAGGACCTTTGGTGATGTCAGTCATGTGAGCAGTCACGTGCACCATGATTGTGACGTCACCACAGGTCCTGTAAGTTCTCTGTACAGTGTTTGAGGCCAGGGGGCTGCGGCATTGGTTTTGTGAGTGGGGTGCTGCAGGGCATGGGGAGCGGGCGGAGGTGATCAGGCTGCGTACGTGGGTGCAGTGGGGGTGTCGGCCGGGAGTGCGCCAATTGACATATTGGAAGACCTATTACTTGGGTGTTCCAATAAGCCATGTGGTGCACTTCCGGTCGGCGCAATGGATTGTGGGATAGATAGGCATCTGGACGGAAGCAGAAACCACAAGACGATTATGTAAGTAAATATGTGTGCATATATGTATATATAGATATATACTTTTTTTTTTCCTTTTTATGGAAATTAAATGGGATTTAGTATTTTTCTTTCATAACTGTCCAATGAAGGAATGCTCGTAGATAGTCTAGACATTATTAAGACAATCACTTAGCCAGACACAGAGATGAACATGTACACAGCACAGTTGTGTACTGATATCATTAACATACATTAGGGGATCACTGTATTGTAAATGTGTCAGTGGTTTCCTATGGATATTGACACAGAATGATTTATTAGCACATGTCTACAAAATCAACAAGGGTGATATTTTTTCCTAGATGTGTTTTGTGATCTTGCTCACATTAACTAAAACAGCATGTGCCGTGCATTGCATGAGGCTGTTGTAATGTGCTGAGCTCAACATCAGAGGCCTCACTGTTCAAAGGCAATAAACATGTTCTATATGTTAGAATTCCCACTAACTCATCATTAAGCCTGGTATAAATTTTCTCCAAAGTGGAAACAAATACTGGGAATAATACAAGCGCTTCACATAGCTGGGTCACCAATATAGTTCTCAGAGCCGTGTAAGCAGTAATGGAACATTTACAGCAAATATAAGACTGTTATACTAAAAAAATGACACCAGCACTAGTTAATACAGATAAATAAAGACATCCTGCGAGACCTGTAAGATTTTCACGTCTTACGCAGACCAGTATCATTAGTGTATGTAATGTGAGAACCACTGCGAGTGCTCCAGTTTACACTTTATAGGACACAAATAAACCATTGCAAAACTGGGTCAACTACCTGAAATCCTGTGTGTAATCACAAAGGGGTATTGAGTCGTACTGGGCGTAATTACCAGTGCGTGCTTCGGTTAACAAATTGATATGATAATAACAGATGGTGTAAGGTATGGAGCTGGCTGGTGATGTTCACGTTTCTCTACATGGAAATACAGTGAAATTCCTTTACTCCAGCAATAGTAGGATTAAAGAGGAGCAAGATTACCAAACATCCTAGATTAACAGATGGACAGGGTAAACTACAGGGTGGGCCGTAAGCATATGACCCATGTTTCCCTTGTGTGGGTTGTGCAGGATAATGGTTATCAGGGCTCATTCATCATTGTTCATGCAGAAATCACAGAATAACATGTGGTGAGCAAAGGGTTGTGCCCTTAAAGGTGAAGAATGGGGAGATTTCTTAGATTCCTCACCCCACATTAAAAAACGCCAAACTGATTGATGCTTAAAGGATCCAATTCTATCATTCAAATTAAACCGGTATTTCAACATGGTATTATTATTATTATTATTATCTACTCTATAATTGCCGTAGGCAAAATTGTGTCGGACCCCGAAATCGCCGTGGCCTTGTCACTATGTGACGTCACCACGCGCGAGCAATGGCCGCGAAGCGGCCATTGCGAGTCGTTGGCCGAAAATAGAACCAGAGGCTCGGCCACAAGCTTAGCGATTTACCGCTGAGGTAGCGCGAGCAATGTCGCTACCTCAGCCGCCGCACCTGCCGCAAGTCTCCCTATACTTTGTATGGGGATCCATTGCGAGTCGCTGTGTAGCGCGAGCAATGGCCGCGAGGCCATTGCGAGTCGCTACCTCAGCCGCCGCACTTGCGGCGCGGTTGCGGTAATCCCCATAGAAAGTATAGGGGGACTTTTTTTTTTTTTAACCCTTGCGCTCCCAGTCTGGAGCATTTTTACTGTACTGAGCATGCTCAGTACAGTGAAATCGGGTCCGAGGAGACATCAGATGTTTCCTCGGACCCTTCTCCATAGGGCCCCATGTTATAGAGATCGGGTCGGATCGGATGTGCACTGAATGCCATCCGATTCGGTCTGATCCGATTCTGTCAGATTTATTTTCGGTGCAAAAATCGGAGCAGGCTCCGATTTTTGCACCGATAAAAAAATCGGACAGAATCGGATCGGACCGAATCGGATGGCATTTAGTGCACATCCGATTCGGTCCGATGCCCATAGGGCTGCATGGGGCCAAATTCGGATCCGATGCTGTCCGATTTTTATCGGACAGCATCGGATTTTAAAAATCCGTAGTGTGAAGGCATCTTACCACTGGGACACCCTCACTGGCTTGTGCCAGAATCTTTAAATCCTCATATCGTGTAAGTTTTTCAAGTTGCCTCGCCTCAATCCTGCTGTCACCTGGTATTACCACATCTACGATCCACACACGTTCTTTTTTCTTATAATAGTAACTAGGAAAAAGGCCCGATGCTGTCGCATCGGGAGTAATGGAATGAACAGTGGGACATGACAGATTATATGGATTATGAGAGATCATATCTCATTGTAGTGTCAGTGTGTGGCAATATAAGGACACCCATTTCTGTGTCCTTCCTTTCTTTCTCTGGCCCTCTGTCAGTTTTCAGCATATTGAGTGTGATGCTAAAGAATGTGGTGTGCGCTAGGCAGCTCCTTATTTATGTGTACAGGTGCTGGGCTCTGCCCTCGTATTTAGAGTACAGCAAGCTGGTGTAAACACCCCTCTATAAACTATGGTAACGCCCATGGACGCTGTTCATTCAATGTAAGAACGCTGGAGATGGGCGGCCCGGGCTGCAGACTTGGTGTGTTACCATGGACACAGGAGAGCGTCCTGGATAGAACTAACTGAACACAATAGAGTGGGGGTGGGGGGAGATGGTGTGACGCCAGACACAGCACAGACTCTGGATTCTGCTGGGCCAGCAGAGGTGATGTCCTCTTCTCTGTTCCTTATGTTATAAGTAGGAAAAAGGCCCGATGTTTTCGCATCGGGAGTCGGGTCATCAGACTGCAGGGTGGCGGGCCTGCAGGCTGGAATAAGAGTGCGGCGGTGGTGGTGGCGGCGGGCTGAGAGTGACGGGCGCAGCGGCGGTGAGCTGTGATGAAGGGGGCCGCTGATGGTGCCGGCGGCCCCTTGAGTAATAGGGCTCCCCCGGGCTGCGGCGTGTGGCGGGCGGAGGGCGGCGGGCGCACATGGTGGCTTACCGTGCCTGCGGCGGGCGGCGGGGCTGGAGGCTGGAAAGCGAGTGCGGCAGCGGCATCAGAGCGGTGGTGGAGGCAGCAGCGTGCAGGGGTGTGCAGAGAGGCGCCGCCAGTCAGCTGGGAGTCGTAATATGGCGGCGCTTCCGGGGTAGGCAGCCATAATCATCAGTTTAGTGCAGGCGCCCTTGGTCCATAGCGGCACAGTGCCCGGAAGCGCTAAACTGATGATTATGTATAGAGATGTCCGGAGTATTGTGTTCCAAGACTTTATCAGTCTGAATTAAGAAGTCTCATAGTAGTTTTGCATGTTCATTTTCAGTAACCTTTTCAGATTTATGATCCCACCAGTTCTTTGTGACAGGAAGATGGTAATTTTGCCACAAGTTCCAGTGAATTATCTTCTAAAGCAGAGAGAGACACAAAGAGGTGCAAATGGGTCTTATCGTTTGGATAAGATTGTTACACCGTGGGTGTATGTGCTCACCTGGTTCGGTTGTGATAACCCACAAGCAGTATGCTCACCTGGACAGCTGCTGCTGCATCTGCACTTCCATTGCGCGGAGCCCCACGCATTTTTTTTTTATTATTTCATGAATTTCAGAGTCAGAGTCTCAGAGTCAGAATCTCAGAATTTCATGAAATAATTTAAAAAAAATGCGTGGGGCTCCGCGCAATTTCTATGTCTAGCCAGGTACAGCTAAGCAGCTGGGGGCTGGAATCCGCAGCGCAGGGATGCCCAAGCTTTCTGGGCACCCCCCGCTGCAAATTGCAGCCCGCAGCCGCCCCAGAAGATGGCGCGTTCATTGAAGCGCCATCCTCTGGCGCTGAACCCCGCTCTTCCAGCGGCCCTGGTAGCGATGGCACGCTGGGTAATAAAGAGGTTAGGGCCAGCTTTGTATTATCAGCTGGCCCTAAGCCCGAAATTTATGGCGGTCACGCCAATATTAGACATGACCGCCATGAATTTCTATTAAATTGTTTAAAAAAAAACACAACACAAGGAAAATTTTTTATTAGAAATAAAAAAAAAAGCCATTAGGGACTCCATCTTTAATTAAAAAAATCCTCTTCCGTCCGACGCAGTCCAAAACGCGATGTCCTCTCTGCTACATCCCCTGTGCATAAATATAGATGTCTATGCACAGGGAATAAGCAGACTGAGAACAATCTCAGCTCTGCTACATCATCTCTGTGCACAGACATTCATGTCTGTACACAGGGAATGAGCAGACTGAGAACAATCTCAGCTCTGCTACATCATCTCTGTGCACAGACATTCATGTCTGTACACAGGGAATGAGCAGACTGAGAACAATCTCAGCTCTGCTACATCATCTCTGTGCACAGACATTCATGTCTGTACACAGGGAATGAGCAGACTGAGAACAATCTCAGCACTGCTACATCAGGCAGCAGGCAGGCTCTAGGACCCTGGAGCTGGGGCAGCCAGAACACAGAGAAGACAGGATCTTATCTGTGGGAGTCAGCGATTACTTACAAAGTAAACGAGCAATGCAAATGACAAAACTAGGCTGAAGCTTCCGAGACACATCTGCGATTTGTAAATCTCACACTACTCGCTATTACTCGCTTCCCCATTCATTAACATTGGACTCGCTAGACTCGCAACGAGTAGCGAGTCCTGTGCTCGGACTCGCTAGAGTCAAGCGATTCCGAGTAATTTAGGATTCGCCCATCACTAAATACAGGAGCAACATTGAAGAAGCCTTGTCTTCCTTGTCTTTCATCCCGACGGCAGCACAGATCATATGAGCACTACTACCTTTGGATTAGTGAATTATCTTAGCAACTGTATTATGCCTTTGCTTGTAGTCTGTCTGGGCGATCTTTTTGCAGCAGCTCAGTATACTGTAGGATCCATTGTTTCATCTTTTGATCTGCTTCCTTGCACAGTCGACATTTGGAGGCTGTAGTGGATTTTTCAATTCTTGCTTTAATTGCATTACTAATTATTAAAATTATTATACCATTTATTCCATGGTGTTTTACATGTGAAAAAGGGTATACATAGACAAGTACAATGATCATGAACAATACAAGGCACACACAGGTACAGGAGGAGAGAGGACTCTGCCCACGA